>JANRGW010008813.1:0-15219 GCA_024733675.1 Psilopsiagon aymara | reverse complement strand
ATGGAGCATTCACAACTTCCCTGGGCAACCCATTCCAGTGCCTCACCACCCTTACAGTAAAGAATTTCTTCTTCATAGCCAACCTAAACTTCCTCTGTTTAAGTTTGAACCTGTTACCCCTTGTCCTATCACTACAGGCCCTAATGAAGAGTCTAACAAGAAAGATTATGTCAACCCAGCTGCTGAACAGGCATTTATATCTTATACAGAATGGGCATTTTCACTTTGTTAGATCCTCCCATCTGAAGACAAATAGTCAATCTACCCCTGGATTTCTAGATAAAGTGTAAGTAAAAACCCTAAATCCCCTTAAACTTGGTTTTCTAACTTAAAGCAAATATTTATTAACACATTTTTCATCAAATGCTGAATCATAGGGAAAATGTGTAACTCATTGCTAGTTTAGAGATAATTTGATTTCAGCTCATTGAACAAATCCCTTCTTGGTTTTGGCAGAACTGTATCAGAACAATTTTTTTAAACAATGTTGTATCACTGCTGCAGTTTAGAGAAAAACATAAATGTAAGTCTTGAACAGGAAAGGAAAAAGAAATGGAATAAAAACAATTCACCCCATTTCTTGTAAGTGCAAAGATATTCCCTTGTAGCCAAGCAAAGAAGATAACATAGATTAGTATCAGCAATTTGAATTTAAGCTATCCAATAGAAATTAAAATTTAGAAGTCCAAGTTTATCATTCTAAGAAGTCCCTTTTATTGCTTATCCAAAATTACCACTTTTCTTTTTTTATTCTTTATTGGAGCACGCAAAGTCATCCCCCTATATTAGGTCTGAAATAATTTTCACAGAAGTCAATAACAAAAAACCCCAAACCTCATTATTACTATTATTCTGTATTACAGCAATAGCAAGGCTCCCATTATGATTGACAAATATACAGAAAAACACTGTCCAGAAGAGGTGTACGAAATTATTTAGTCAGTCATTGAATTTAAAGGGATCAGAGAATAATTCTGAAAATGCAGACTGGTTAATGCTTCTAAAATCACACATCTGGTTCCTACGCTGGGCAGGTTCCTTAAAAAAATCCTGTTCCTATTTCTGTTGAAATACTTAAGCACTCAAAATACACAGAAAATTATATTATTCAAAAGATACTCCTCCCCTCACTAAGGTATACTGAATTCAGTGGGATAAGCCATACTTCAGACATTGTCTCAAACTAGGAAATACTAAATCATACTAAAGCTCCTGTTAGATTAAAACAACCCCAAACAAACAAACAATCAACAACAAGAAAACCCCAAACAGCACAGCCTTTTCTGGCTGTATTCAATGGAGGCATATTTGTCCCTGTATGCAAAAGACCAGGGATATTTATCTGAAAAGGAAGACGCAAGCAATTTAAAAAACAATTTTCACATTTCTCTTAATTGTAAAACACATGCTTCTGTTTCACAGCCTTAAAACTCTGAAGATAAGAGTTACAACAAAGGAGTTAAATTCTCCACCAGAATGCATTTGCTCAAGTGTAAAGCTCACAAATGCTAAGATTTTTTGGCAACACTTCCGCATTTCTGAATCATTAGGTAGTCAAAACTATTTTTTGATTTTACTTGCACGATGCTGGATTAGAATAAGCCATATAAATCAGTGGTTTCCCCTCAGTAGGAATACAGTGTTTACTTCTGGTCTTCTGATGTCAAAAGGATGCATAAAAAAGGGAGGTTCAGAAATAAATAAAAAAGACATGCATGTACAGCAGTGGATTAGAACTGTTTACTCAGGAGAGGAGTAAGAAAGAATATAGTCAAAGTAAACATAATAGTAGCAAACCAGAGAAGGCATGCTGAGCATTTCAGTCACCCTTTACAGAACATAATGATGGAATGCTTTTCCTAAGGAAAACTTAAACATGTATGTCTTTGACAAAGAAAACTGTTTATGCTATGGGAACGGCAGAATTCTCAATGCTCTCCTCCCACCGAGATGCAGAGTTCACACCCACAAGACGGAACTGAAGTAGGACAAAGAAGAAAAGCTGAACTCAAGTCATGTATTTAGTCACCTGGAGACTTAACTTGCGGAAACCTAAACATCCAGGCCAAAGTCCTCCAACATATTAAAGCACTCCTTTTCTACTGATACCAGTTATCATTTGAAAACAGTGGGGCTTGTCCAAATATGCTGGATGATCTAGACTGTTACAACTTCAAGCTCTTCTGAGTCTAGGCAGCAACAGTGGTGGCAATATGAAAATATTTATACGCTGGATAGTAGCTGGATGCCTGTTCATTTCCTTTTTCAAATCATCATGCGACTCTGTTGTATGTAAAGACTGTGATTAAACAGCATTTTCTAGTTGATACAGTGAGTGAAAATAAAAGCCATGGGGCTTCAATGCTTGTGTTTTTGGTAAGGCTATGATTTTTTCCCAGCAAGTATTCACCAGCTCCCCCTTCCCATCAAGTCCATTACTGGCTCTCCTCCTTTTCACAATGACAAATATACACAGCCACATGCCCCCGTTTCTCAAATGCTTTCCAGTTTTTATTACAGCCCTGACTACCTCCACATCACACCTCATCCTTCAACTCTTCTCCAAACTCTTTCTCTGCCTCTATCCACTTCCCTTCCTGTTGCATCCTCTTCTCTCCCCTCTGCTGTTCACACACACCCCTCCACTACACTGCTTCGCTCCTGACCACCAACCCCTCTTCCAAAGTCTGCTGTTTCCTAACACCTCACTACTTGTTTCCTTCCTACTCCCATACCACAAGGCCTCTCCAGAAGCTTTCAGTTACAAACCTCCCTTCTCTTAGAGAGCAAAACACCATCTCCCCTCAAAATAAGTGCTGAATACCACAGTGAATAGCAGGAAGACTGCACAAGCAGCACCCTGCAGCTTCAGGGAACTTGCCTCACCAGTGAAGCAGTCTTCATCATCCAAAAATAAAAGTATTTCCACGTAGTGATGCATTCTCTGAAGCTTCACATTTATTTGTGGTATTCCAAACTCACTGCACCACTGACACGTAGAAAAATGCCACCAAGTCAAGCATCAAACATTATTACTGAGACCAACAAAGAGTTATTAATTTCTTAGGTATTTCTACTAGGGCAAAATAAAATATATGAGTAAAGCAAAAGTAAACAACAGGAGAGTCTATGCAAATTGAGGACAGAACAACTATGGATTACACTGGACAGGATTAACGCAGAGATTTTTTTTAAAAAAAGTAGTAATTATTTGCAAAGTCTTGAAGAACAGATTCCTATAATCAAATCCTAAAATGCAATCTATCTGTGGAGACTTCCAATAGGCACACTAACCAACTTTCTTCAGACCCTACATAGGACATTAAACAGAAGTCTCTATGAAGAGCTTGCTTGCAAGACAACTATAACTGGAGATGGTTTAAAATACCTACAGGTTAAGGTTCACCAATCATCAGTAGTGAGTAAGTTCACATTCACCACCATTTTCAGATACTACTTAAGAATTTTGACTACTATCAACTAAACCAGAAACTAAAAAGTATTTCATGTTTTCTGCAACAGAAGTTCAGAAACCTTCCAGACATACAAATACTATAAATTCCAGTACACACAAAGTGTAATTATTTGCAATAATTGGCAAAAGCTGAATATTAAGACTTTTTTTACTATTTTGTTACATTCAGTCATATTAAACACAGAAACAATATACTTCCAGCAGTTCCACTATGGGATAAGTGTGCCTCAGGTTCTTGTGTCCAGCCCATAGCTTCAAAAAATCCTGAATAAAGTGAAACTTACTCTTATTCAGCTCAGGTCATTATTTGCAGAAAGTCCATTAACTGTTTCCAAATAAAAGAAAAAAACTGTGAACAACAGGTTCTACAAAGTTTGTATGATTCATTCTCTGATGAAAATAACTAAGCAGTAACTGTTTTTAAGAAATACAATGTAGCTCCAACACACAGAAATACCTTTACTAGAATAAAGTATTTACATGTTTCTTTTATATAAAAGACTCAAAAAATTTTATATTTTAATTTGCTGTTAATTTTTTAGTTCCAGGGGTAAGCTCATCAACTTCTACCTTACCATGTGTCTGAAGATTCTTAGCAGAACTCTTACATCAGATAATAACTTGAGTTACAAAATATGATGAAGACTGATTCTTAACTGTGAAGTTTGTATGCAGCGAAGCATGGGAAAAGACCAGCAAAACCCACAAGCACAGGAAGAAAGCTAATAGGTAAGGTCATTCACTAGGAATCCACATACCAGTTGATTAAGAAGCTGCCTAACAACCAGCTTTTGTGATCATTACATGGTTAGCATTGCTCATTCCCCAAAACCTTTGTGAAGTTAGAACTCATGAAAAATTCAGATTTAGGCTTGATCCAACACCCAAGGAAGATGATAAATATTTTAGCACTGACATCAGTGAAAACAGAATAGATCCTTTGTTTTTTCCCTAAAGATTTCCTATAGAGCTTTTTAATAACAAAATATTAAAGGTACCAATATTGTATTGATATTTCAAAAAATTAAAGTCACCTTACACAGCAGTATTATAATGCTCCAAATAATGTGCCTAATACAAGCCTATTTATCAAAGAAAAATTACTTGGTCAAAGCAAGATACAAAAGCTCTAACAAAGATGTCAGAAGGTAATGCAACTTTCAGAAAGAAAAAAACATCAGCACTACCACAGCAAGCACTGCAACTTCATAGCTAGTATGCTCAGCACAGATGGACAAGTAATTTTTAGAAATGAATCACGCTGCAAATGATTTTACTAATTTTAAAACAGAGGTGAGGAACCAATAGCCTACAGGCCAGATATGGTTTGCTGCTTCTGTTCAGATGGCCTACAGACACATACGAGCTTTATTACTTAATAACACCAAGGCAGACTTCAAGTGAAGACACGCGTTCTTTAAAAGGCTCCAACAATTCACATTTTTAAATATCTAATCCTTAAACCCAAACATCTGCCTGGAGTTTTAAGTATTAAATGAAATTTGTGTTCTTGGTTTGATTTTTTATTTTAAACCCACATAAACTGTTATTGTCCACTAAAGATAGCATATTCTTGCTGTCCAAAGATGGGACTTAACAGCCCTCAACATTTAAATTATCTTAGTAGACAAAAGTCAATGGTACTTGGAGTTTGGACAACAGCCTGCGTAACGGTTGTGGCAGAAGAATTTTGATACCTGCTCCAGTACAGAGGAATATACTCTACAGCCCTTATTTAAGGCAAAACTCACACAGAAATCTGTGAATATTTTGACTCAAAAAGGTACAATCCCAAATACAGATCTCAGTCTTTCATAGACAGCTTCTTTCAAAGCGCAAAGCACTTCTGTATCTGAAAGTATACACAGGACTCTTAAATACAAAAAAGAACAAGTAAAAAAACATCTACTGCAAAAGAGAAAAATCACAAGCCACCACTCTATTTTCCAGCCTTTCTGCAATTATTTGCAGCTGCCATGAACATACTGATATTTAGTAAACTGCAGGCTGCAGCTTTAATTGAAGTTTGACTGCTATAAACAGTTAGCTGCCTAGTTCTGGCCCGCACACTAATACCATCAGCAGAACAGAGATGGGAAGTATAAACAAATCTTTTAACTAGATTACAGTTTCAAAACTGGCCAAGAATCCCTTCAGCAAGAACTCCTGTGTGACAAAATGTTAAAGAGGGGAAAATATTTTTAAACAGCATCTTAAAAAAGCCTAACCTTTCCTAAGATAGTATGAATGGGGTTCTTCTGAGGAAAATGACAAAGTTTTCAAAGGGGGCTATCCTTGAGAAACATGGTCTGATCCTTGAAGAAAAGAAAAAAAGAAAAAAAAAAAAGCCAGAAACCTTTAAAACAAACAGTTGCAAAACAGAAGGGTATTTTCCAAAGGCCTTTTTTCTCAAGACTTCAAACTGCATAAAGAAAGGCTATTGAACTTTGAAATACCAGCAGAACTTGCAGTATTATTTCACATTTCAAGTGGCCACACTCAAGAACAACATAACAAAACCACATAGCACCGCCAAACTATACCAACATGCCTTCCTTCTAAAGCTGATCTTTGTCATAATTTCCTTTAGCCAAGCTTCTTTCCCATAAAGATTATGAGGGGACAATGATGTATACCCCTTTCTGCCCTCAAGCCAGTAAAAGACAAAAGGAAGTTCTGCTCTGAAAAAAAATCAGCTTGCTACAGATCCCTGACTACTTTTGTTTCTTTAATCAATGATATCACTTGTCCACTTTGACAGTGTTTTACGAAAAACAGCAGATACTGAAAAATTCTTCCTCTCAGCTAGGGGCAGGATGGGAGGATCCCGCAAAAACTTTTTTGTGCTTATCTGCTACATACATACAAAATAAATAAAATTTACCTCCTTAAGTTGACAGCATGCTTATAAAAAAAATATATATGCCTAAATCTTCATCAGTCTTAGAAGTAAAAAAATAATTTTAAATACATATAATTTAAAAGTAGATCAGGTACAAAGACATTCAAAATGTAAAGCCAGTGCTAAATGTTTGTTATTGTCAAGCTACAGCTTGAGTCCTAACAAAACACATGAGATTTGTACTCATTCTGGCAGGGCCAATCATATAAATGCATATAAATTTCTATATGCACAGGCATATGCGTATATAAATATGCATGCATGAGTATACATATATTTATATATATATAAATACACATGAGGTATACAGGTAAAAGCTTAAGGATGAAGACAGAAACCAAATGTTTTACACATTTCTATAAAGCCTTTAGTTTGTCAGAACAGATAATCCCAAATAATGTGTTGGCAATGATCTACCAGAGCTTAAAAACAAAGTCTAAAATTGGCAAACTGGAATTTGATTTACATGTTTTTGAAACATTAGGCAGTATGAATGGAAAAATTAGCTTCTCTATATTTATGATATGTAGGCCCAGCTTCTATTTGGCTGACTTTTACTTTCCTCCTAACTCACACTGCATTTGTTTCCTTTGGCGGTGAGGTACAAGGCAACATTATTGCAAGCCTCTCTTTATCTAAATGTTGAGAATATCACCATTTGATCCAACAGGATTTGTTGTGCAAACAGTTGACAACTGTTCTGGTTGCCTCACTTGGGATTTTTTCTTAGTGAGGCCACGCTACTGATGCTGAAAACCAACCGACCTAATGTTTAAGATGCTATTTACACTTCAGATCACCCTTCCTTCAGTATATCATCAAAATAATTTTGGATTTGATGTCACTGTAAAACTAGACAAAGCAAAAATTATGATGATTTTTTTTTTTTTTTTTTAATCCTGGGCTTTAATTTTACCTCATGTAGAACAAGTTAATTAGCATATTGCCTCTATAGGTCTTAATTACAAGATATTCCAACAAGATAAGAGTTCTTAAAATACTGCTTCCTTACTTTTTAAAAAAATTATTTCCTGTAGAAGAAGAAAAAGAAAAAAGAAAACATGTCAAAGAATTCAATGATTAATAAATGAAATGCTTTATTCTTTATTTGATAAACTAGAGACCTCAAAGAATTCCCAGACATTCCACCATTTCATTTCTTAAGTAATTTAAAGCTTCTGAAACAGAACATTTCTAGAAAAAAAACCCCAAACAACCAAACAACTAAACATTCTGGCCACCTCCAGTTCTCTGTATTGCCCTCAGCTCCAAATCCAAGGGCCAGCACTCAAAGCCACTCTCAATGGTTTGTTCCTCAGTCATTCCCATGGGAAGGACAGGAGGTAATGGAGATTTTCGTGATGGGAACACCTGTCAAGCTGCAGATAAACTGAGATGATCAACCCATTTCACAAAAGTCTATGAATAGCCATCTCACAGTAATGACTGATTCCAGCTGCCATGTGCCAGATCGAAACAACTACTTAGAGGTAAAAGGCTTGAAATACAGATCTTTGGAGCCACGCAATCACTTTCATTTTAAGTACTGTTTTAATAAACCTACTTTTTACACTTCTTTTATATACTCATTTGTATATATACATGTGCATTTGTGTATGCATCTAAACACATTTGTGTATGTACCCACACATTTCATAATGCTGTAGCCTAAGAGGTTTTGACAAATTCTACCTCAATTTAAAATAATGCAAACTCTGAACTCCTTTCTAGACAATTCATTAAAAAAAAAAAAAAAAAAAAAAAAAAAAAAAAAAAAAAAAAAAAAAAAAAAAAAGGAAAGAGGATATCACTATAAGAAAGAACTTGGAATTTGAAAAGAGGAAAAGAGTCAGCACTTCTTAATTTCTTAACTGCTGCTTTTTATTAGCATCCCACCTGGTTTAACTCTAGTTACCTAGATTTCAGGATGATCTAATTTTTATCTGTCTCCAATGGGCTTCTAAAATTTTATTCCTAATACAACCTTCAGTTCCTGTGCAGGCCTACTTGACCCTGATTGAGCAGTATTATTTCACCTAATAGCTCCAAAAATAAATACAAAGAAAAGTCAATGAAACCCTGCGGTTTCAAACATTCAAGTAACTCTTAAAATGAATAAGCAGGTCCTTAATGACATAAGAGCTTTAAAGATGTATCCTGTATCTTTTTATTGTTGAAATCAATGGTAAGTTTGATACCCATTTTTCACTGGACAAAACAGAAACCAGAACCGGGCGCTTAGAAGAGCCAAGCAAACCCAAGGCCCCAAATAACCAAACAAGCTTACAAGAAGCAGCAGAACCCCACAGTTCTCAAGTTTTAACAGTATTTTTCTAAAAGAAGCTCAGTTACTTTCAAATGCGCATCCCTAGCCATTAACAGATAAATTTCTTCTCTTGCAGACTGCTTTGTGCATGTGGTCTCTTAAGCCCATAGAAAAAAATGCTGACATTAGTGGGGCTCCAGATGGGCACAAGCAGCTACTTACCTGGTCTGCTGCCTTCCAGAAGACACATCCATGATTACCACTTGCTGCTGATTCAGAAACTAATTTCATAGTTATGGACTGTATTCAAGTTACTGATCTTCCACATACAAGGAGCAGTAATGAGTAATGGCAGAGGAAGGGGAGAGGGGAATTTTCTGACAATTTTAATTAAATAACCAAGGTGAAAATGAAGGCATTCCATCTGAGTGGACTGTTTCTTAGGGCAAGATCTTCTATGCTTTTTAACAAGGAGAAAGACTGACCCCTCCATAGCCAAATTAAAACTAAAGGCCTACGGGCAAAGAAAAGTTCAACTATCGAAAGTACTGCATCATAAAGATTCTCTTCAAACATTGGCCTACCTATTCCAAATAGAAACTGACACATTTATCCACAAAGAAAGGCAAACCAGCAAACTCCAAGGGAAGACTGTTGAAGACAACTATAAATCTTACTCGAACAGCACCTTTATGTCTAACACAGCCCACATTTTGCCATGGTAGGTTCCTTGCTAATTCAAAACAACCTCTCTGACCTAAAGTCTGGGAACCCATGAACCTGGAATTTAGGAAAATAATTACCAATTTTGTCTCAAAAGATGAAGAAAAATACACACAAAGTTTTTCTAAAAGCAATTAGCAACTATAAATAACTACTCATAATAACAGCAAAAAGATCTTAAAAGATGCAAACAAAAGAAAACTGTATTGCTGTTTAGTTGTAGCCATTGATAACACACATTATTACTTAACACAGGTTGAGACTCAGTTCTTTCTGTTCTTACAGTGTGGTTGTGATACCTGACAGAAGCTCCACATTAGCCTCAGATCCCTTTGTGCTAGGCACTACAGAAACACAGGAATTGCTTCCAACACAAGTTGGAATCCCAGCCCCACTGTGGCTCCTTAGGAGGAACCTTCCCTACCCAATCCCCCCAAACCAGCAGTTGGCTTTCCAACTCAGACTCAGCTGTGGGAGCTGAAGGCCTATGGAAATTAAGGGTTTACTAGTAATCTCACCTCTAGGATTTACAGTAAGTGAAGAGCCTGAATTACTCTGCCCAGCTTTAGAATTCCACTAGTGTATTTTACTGAGCAATCATATTAAATCAAATCATGCCTACTTTTAACACCAAAACACAAAGAGATTAAAGTGTTAAATCTCCATGATAAATAATACATCTCATCAGCTGTAGGCCATGAAACTTGGAGGCAGATTTGCAGCTCTACATACATTGGGAGGGCAATCCTGAAGCCACTATAGATTTCCATGTAGAGATGAAAATAGATCAGTGGTATCTCAGGTTGAGAAAGGAAGTATTGTCATGAAAGAAAACCAATAGAAAACTGTGTTCTTCACTCCTGGACAGTCCTTTGCTGTCCTACTCTTGCCTGGAGTAAACTAACTAAGAGAAAAGTCAGATGCGTAAAGAATGGGGTTTTATACATGCATTTGCCAATTGTGATGATCATTACCACTGTTGATTTTTTTTACGTTCAAAACCAAAGTAACCTTGTGTTTACAAGCTAACAGAAAACTAATGGCAAACTATTAGAAAGAACTACAATCATAACTGCTACCTTCAATTCTTCCTCACAATATCATTAAGCATTGGTCCAACTATACTTTTCTCTCATTCTTTCCATCCCATCAAATTACAGCTTTTTCAAACTCTTTCCAGTGTGATCACAAAATTGCTGCTTCACGCAGGACATGTACAAATTAGAAATGGAAGATACCAAAGCATTACAGAAAAGCTCTTTCTTGTGGGTACCCTTCCAGCATGAGGCAGAGATAACACACACTCTCTGCTGACCGCCATTTAACTGTGATGCCCCACTGAAATACATACTCATGGCCTATTCACAGTTCAGCATGCTCTGCAGTACTTAATAAACTGAGCACTCAAACTGTCTTTTTAAAATTACAGAGGACATAATTAAACTCCAGAAACAAGCACACAACAGCAATTTTACTATAAACATCCTACTTATGTAGAGAACTCTTATTTCAACTTGGCATTAATGACCAAACCCTTACTTCTGGATTCTAGCAAATCTCTAGAAGGCTTCCTCCAGTATTTCCTTGAGTCAGATTAAAATGCAAGGGGGCAAACTAATACCTATGTCAGACATTTTGACACATAACATCCCTTTTAATCAGCAGAAAAAATGGTCAGATCAGCCCACTGGTGATACCCGACCTAACAAACCAGCAACAACCTGAGCGTGGATGGAGACATTTGGCTTTCCCAGCAGCAGGCCACAGAAAAACAGATCGCGACATACATATTTGAACAGATCATTGACCAAATATAGCCAGCCCCCAACAATAACCATGTCCTGCTATCACACACGCAACACCAATTCCCATCTTGCAAACACTGTTGTTCGTCTGGAGTCCAGTTCTTGGACAGCCCCTGGAAGTTATGCTCATGAGTGGGTCTTTGTACAACTAGGGCCCTAAAGACGGCAGGGGTTTAACAAGTCAAATAACGACCTAAAACCACCGCAGACTGCCCATCCAGAGAGTCCACCGGCGCAAACCCCGAGGGTTCCTCAGTACCCGGCCGTTATTTCAACACCGAATTCCCTTCTGCGGCGAGGAAAACAACACTTTCGGGACAAGCTGGGGCTCAGCAACCACCAGAGCCACCCCGAACTTCGCTCGCAACACCGCGCCTTCTAGAGCGAGCCGCCCCAACCGACATTACCCCATCCCCGGGCAGGCCAGGACCGCACGGGGGGCCGGTGAAGCAACCCCCGGAGCGAAGGGGAAGTGAACGCGGCCGGGGCCCGAGCATCACCCGCGCCCCGGCGACAACAAAGCTCCGGCCGGCCCGTGCGGAGGGAGCCTCCGGCGCTGAGAGAGACCACAAAGTGACAGGCGGGCGCCCGGCGCCCCCTCCCCGCCGCCCGGGGCCCAGCGCGGCTCCCGCGACACTCGGACCCTTTCCTGCTCCCGCAGGCGCCCCTTCTCGGCTGACTGAGCTTCCTGCTGCCCAGCGCCGCTCCGGGATCAGCCCCTGGGACACGCGGCAAAGCCCCGGCCCCGAGCCCGTGGGGCTGGAGGGTACTGGAGGAGCTGCCCGGGACGGGCAGCACGTTGTGAGAGGTCCCCAGAACAGCCCTGCCCGAGCCCAGTGCACAGAGCCCCACCCTGGGGCTCATCCCGCCATGAACCCACTCGGCTCCGGCAGCCGTGGGGCCGGAGCTCCGCTCTCGTCCTTGCTCCCGAGGTAAGGGCAGTGCCTCGGAAGCTGCTGCAGCAGCGGCTGCACAGGAGGCGTTGCTCAGCCGCGCGGACACAGGGCATGGGGAACTCCTCCCGGCACCAAGCCAGGCCCCGGGCATCAGAAGAGCAGATTCCCGAGACAGACGGCCCCGGGGGGTGGTGAACAAGTAGCGGAGCCGGCAGCAGGAAATGCCTCAGGGAAGAGCCGCCGGCCAAGGCGACGATGCCAATGGACAGACGGTACAGCCGGAGCGCGGGTGCGAGCGAAGGACGGAGCGTGGCCGAAGCTGCAGGGCCGGGGGCTCCGGAGGCTCCAGGGCAGAGCGGGGGCTTCCGCCAGGAGCTCCCCGGTGCCCAGGGCTCCCCCCACGCGCTGCTGCCCGGGACCCCCCAGCACTGCCCCAGCTGAGGGAAAACGGAGGCGCGGACGGGCCCAACGCTGCCGCCGAGACACAGGAGCCACAGCGCGGCCGCCCCTCCCCCACGGCGGGTCACGGAGCCGGAGCAGCCACAGCGACGGACGGCTGCGGGCAGCACGCGCCGTGCCCCGGCCCGGCAGCCGCACGGACTTACCAGCTTCCGCAGCGCCCCCTCATCCATGGCGAGCAGGCTCTCCTGGGACATCGCGCCCCGCCACGGACCGGCGGAGAGACAACAAAGAGCGGCGGCGCGGCGGGACACGACACTGCACCGCACAGCGCGGCGCTGAGGCACTGCACGGCACCGCCGCTGTCCCGCGCTCCCCGCAGCGCGGCCCCGCCCCCATTGGGTCTTCCCGCCGGGCGGGAGCCTCCGGACCGGCCCCGCCCCCTCACGCGCGGGCACGCCCCCATTGGCTCCGCCACAATGTGCGCGGCACCGCCCCTCCCGCCACTGTTCGTAGCGGTGGCGCCGCCGCAGGGTCCCGGTGTCCGACGCGATACCGCCGCTGTGGCCCGGAGTCCGGGCCCTGCCCCTGCCCTGCCCCTGCCTCAGTCGCTGCCCCTGCTCCTGCCTTAGCCCCTGCCCTTGCCCCTGCCCAGCCCACAGCAGAAGCTGCTGGTTTCTTTCCCACGGATCAAGGGATGGAACAAGAGGAAACGGCCTCGAGCTGCACCAGGGCAGGTTTAGACTGAATAGTAGGAACAATTCCTGCCCAAAGGGTGCTCAGGCGTTGGAACTGCCCAGGGCAGGGCTGCAGTCACCGTCCCTGCAGTGTTCACACACCGTGGAACCGAGGCCTCAGTGCCATGGGTCAGTGGTGGCCTTGGCAGTGCTGGGAACGGTTGGACCGGATGAGCTGGAAGGGCTTTTCCAACCTGAGTGATTGTATGATCCTATGATGGCTCCTTCCCAAACAACTGCTAAAGCAAACCCCCTAGGCACTGTGCCTCCCAACAGGCCTCTCCTATCCCTCTGCCAGGCTCAGAAGTGACAGAGTCTTCACTTGCTGGATGATTCCTGTGTGCCATATGTGCCACACAGAGGTCTTCACTGCCTGCCACTCCGCTCATTACACAGTCCCTCAGCTGAGGTTGTGCTCGGGGAGCTGGCACAGCTGTCAGGCAGCAGCGTTCCTGCCTTTGGGGTGCAGGCGTCCCCACTGGCAACCCTGAGCTGGTGGTGCCACAACTGGTTCATTGGTGGCATGGCTGCCTGCACTCGTGCTGAGCTTCCTGCACCGAGGACCTGGCTGCAGGAAGACACTGAACTGTGCTGATAAAGCAGCCTTGGATGCACAGCTCCAGCATGCTCAGTGGTATTTATCCTGACCCTGCTCCCGCAGGTCTTCGCCTCTCCTGGTCTCATTCACCTCAGGTAATGACCCAGCCTCATCCTCACAGATACCACAAAGGGCTGCTGCAGCCTGGAGCCCACAGCCCCGCTGGGTTCAGTGCACACCCCCTGGGCCTCCCCATGGCAGAGAGGGGTGCGTGCTTCCAGCCAAGTGCAGCCTCGGAGAAACAGTCCTTCTTATTGCCATGGGAGTGGAGCATGGAGAGATTTACAACCCTCTCTGAGCAGAGGGTGTCTGGTACCAGGCCTGGGAAAAGCAGCGCGGGCTGCCGGCAGGCTGCTGCCCAGCGCCTCAGAGCAAGCAGGGAGGATGGGATCCCACCCTTGGCAGGAGCCACAGGGCTGCCATGACAGGGCGCAGGCGGAGATTCCCCCGCAGATGGGACAGCCATGAGCGGTTTGGGTTCCCTTTGCGGGTACTACACGTAATGCTAAATACTTGTGATGGAATGGTGCAAGCACGTGCCTGGGCTGGTCTGGCTGAGGGGCAGAAGTTGCCGGCCCGGCTCAAGGGTGGGACAGTGCAGACAGGGTAGGGACCTGGCTGCAGCACCAGGGAAGGAGATTTCAGTGCCTTTTTGGCCCATGGCCTTCAGATCCACAGGCAGTGCAGGGCTGCACAGGCTGCTGGACCCTGGCAGTGGGGAGAGGAGGGTCCTGGGAGCACACAGGAGCTCTCCCAGCCTTGCCCCCCTCCCCTGGGAATAGCTGACCCCCACAAACCCATGTGCTCCTGACCCTTCCTTCACCCAGCACTGTGACTGCTCCCCAGGCCGCACATCAGCTGTACCTGGCTGGTCCCACCCCCAGAGAAAGGCAGGGAGGGGGACCTGTCACTGAGCTCAGGCTGACAACAGCGGCTGAATGTGCCCATGGAAAAGAGGGAGGAGGAGGACTCTTTGCTTCATCGCACTGCTCTTTCCCAATGGCAAATCGCCTGATGCTGTCACTTGTTTTCTGACACCAGGGCAGCTATCACGGAGCACTCTTGCTGTTACAGTCAGTAACACCACATCATGCTGGCCGAGTTTCGAGGTTCTCAGATGTGCTTCCCAGAGCACCCTATGGCAGAGGGCCTGGTGGTGCCCAGCTCCCAGGCAGGCGAGAAACTCTGACTCCATGAGGTTGCAGCTCTCTACGCCTCCTCCTCTCTCCCGGAGACTGCACCCTTGGGTGTGAGAATGTGCCAAGATCTTCCTGGACAACAGCTCCCTGGGCATCATGTAGCTGGGTTGGTGCTGAGACTGGAATGAAGACAGGCCAGAGCAGCAGGACCTGGGGGTGGATGTAGGGCTGTCCAATCCCGAAAAGGTGGCAGCACCTGGGGGGGGGGGGGGGGGGGTG
>JANRGW010008811.1:0-33614 GCA_024733675.1 Psilopsiagon aymara | reverse complement strand
AACTAAAACATTGGTGTTATCAGCGCTGTTCTCAGGCCACAAGTCAAAAACACAGTGCTGCACCAGCTACTAAGGAGGAGAAAAATGACTGCTACTGCTGAACCCATGACACAGCCAATTTTATGTGTGTCACGGTGATAAGTCAATTTTCATGATCAAGCAGAGATCCTTGACCATGGACGCAAACAGTGTATATAAATTTACTCAGTCCACAATAATGTCTTAATTTTTTTCTTCCCCCAGCCACTTTCATTTCTTCCAATTTTTACTCCCTTCATTTTGTGCTCTTCTTTAAATTATGAATTTGTAGCCTGCACAGGCAACAAAAGAATGTTAGCACGGAAAGCTTTCTGAGGGAGGTTGATTGGAATTTGGCAAGTTCCTTTCTCTAGTCCCTTCTGTATATCAAATGAGTTAATGGAAACAGTTTATGAATAGTCTGTTCCCCTCTGTCTAGAAGCCTCTAAGTAGGAGTCTGGTGCAAAGATAAGCTGATTATATTAACAGGCTTCAAGCTTATCTCCCTTTGTGGCTGGTTTTGCAGTGCACCAGAGTGCTCTCTCAGCTGCTATTCTTGCTGATGGTCCCAACTGCTATACAGTCATAAACTGAACTGAGGGCCAGATGCATACATCAGGCAACCGGGAGATTGACAGGCATTATTTAAGAGCTTTTCAAATGCTGATGTAATCAGAAAAGCTTTTCAGGCATGCTTGCTAAGTTGTTTAATGTTTTCACTCTGTGTAGTTTTACCCCCTGAATAAAGGCCAGTCAGAGATAGAGAAGTTTGATACATATGCCAGCTTTTTCATTCTCTTCCAGCTGTGAACAGCACCCCCAGCAGCTGGAGCCTGGACAGTGGTAAGGAAGCCAGAAACACATCAGAAAGTGGAAAGCTTATATCTCCTCCGGTACCACCAAGACCTGCACAGACTGGTGAGTAAATGGACATTTCAGGCTAAGCTCCAGTAAGAAAATTATTTACTTGAGGGCTTAGATTCTTTCCACTCTGATTAATATTTAACTTCATGGACAGGTTAATTTATTATTTGATTACTTACATAGAAGCCTGTAGTACTGCCTCTGCAGGTACTTTCATCTCATTAATGTTCTCTGTAATATTCTGTTTCCAATACTCTGCCCCTTCACTAAATGACTGAGTAGCTTCAGGCAGCTCATGCTACTACTAGGGGGAATGATCAAATTTAATCTTTTGATCTTAAGATAATTGGAGGTTAGCAGTCAGAAATTATCATTAATCACAAAGAATTTTACTGGCCAGAAAAAGCACAGCAATCATGGAAGTACGTGAGTTCTGTTACAATAACCAATTTGCCTTTCAAAAGATTAATTTCCATGGAAAGGAAAGGCTGCTTAAGTGATACTATAAATGTAGTCATTGTCAAGGGAGTGAAAATGCTTTTTGAGTTTTAGGCTTATGCCTCATAGTATGTCCAGGTATGTTTACAGTATATTTACAGGTATATATTTTCTAAAGGTACATTATATATTGTCTTTTTCCTTATTTGATATGCAAATACTTCATATATTTCCTAAGAACAAGAAGAAGAGGGGAAGAGTTATTATATTGACTTACTTTGAATTCTGTTCTTGTTTAATAAGATATAAACCAATTTAGTGATACAAAATTTGCCAGAGAAGATTGATGCAGAAATTCCTTATACTTCATTAGTTGTACTGCAACATAATCCTGACAACAAAGTAAAGAAACAAAATTTCTAAAACTGTTTGCTGCCATTGGGCAAATACCTAGAGGGAATCAGATATAATGTTTGTGTATCAAATGAGCTCCTATCTACTTAAAAGGATTTCTTAGTGAAAATTGTAATTCCAAGAGTGCACTGAAATCTTTCTGACTTTGCAGCATCACCAGCAAGACACATAGCCTCTGTTTCCCCTTCTCCTGCTGGCAGATCACCAATGAAGGTACCATCTTACTGCAGTGAATTGCCTTTGTGGGACAGGTTGTATGTGTTGTGGGGTATATAATATAATCCCAAATAATGTATATTAAATATGTACATTTTTTGTTTTATTATCGTATGTCAATACAAAAAACATTCATAAGAGTAAGCAGAGATACACATCTCCTGAGGAGGAGGAAAGTGGCACCCCAAAATGACTCTTTTTTCCCCTTGAGATCCCTAATCACCAAGTCCTCAGACGTTCTCCTGTTTGTCATCCTGTGAGTCTGTAATGTTTCCACTTGTGACTGTGCAGTGGTTGAGGTTCAACACAGAGCAGTTGTGCTGGCCATCAGTGCCTCGTAGACCTACTATAGCTGCTGAAGAGACCCCAATCCAACAGTTCACATTAACTGCTTACTAGGAAGCTCTTCAGAACATTAGAGGCTTTGAGGCCCCCAGCATAAGAAGGAACATGGACCTGTTGAAGCAAGGCCAGAGGAGGGCCATGAAGATGAGTGGAGGGATGGAGCACCTCTCCCACAGCACCTCTGGGAGGCTCTTAAGAGAGTTGGGCTTCTTCAGCCTGAGAAAGAGAAGGCTCCAGGGAGACCTTAGAGGAGCCTTCCAGTGCCTTAAGGGGAGCTACAAGAAATCTGGAGAGGGGCTTTTTTACAAGGGTATGTAGTGACAGGACAAGATGTAATGGCTTTAAACTGAAAGAAGATAGACTAGATATAAGGAAGAAATTTTTTACTGTGAGAGTGGTGAGGCACTTCAACAAGTTGCCTGAGAAACTGAGAATGCCCCATCTCTGGCAGTGTTCAAGGTCAGGTTGGATGGGGCTTTGAGCAACCTAGTCTAATGGAAGGTGTTCCTGCCCATGGCAGGGGAGTTGGAACTGTATGATCTTTAAGGTCTTTTCCAACTCAAACCATTCTATGATTACGTCTTGTGCAAAAGGTGAGCAGCTTTTTCTCTTTTCCTGGATGGACGCAGTACTGATGATTCTTAGGGACGTTTGAAGATTGTCCTGACATTTTCTTCTAAAGGCCCACACAGAATTGAAGCACTCTGCAGCCAAAGTCTGGATTGCCACCTGGAAGAGGAACACTGGCCCACAGTACTTCTGAGGGATCCTGGATCTCACTTTGAGCATCCATGAATTTCCAGACTGTTTGGTGTCTACTACTGGTAGAAGCAGTCTGCGCTGCTGTCAGGAGCCAAGTGCTTATCTTGGCTCCTAAATTGAACGGGCCAGGGTTTACACATATTTGCTCTTGTTCTGAATGGCAAAAGCAAAGGTCCTAAATCTTATCTATGGTTACTTAATCCAGTGTCAGGAGTTCTTGGAACTTCCACCAATTACATCATTTATTTGAAAACCTTGATCTTGTTCATGTGTGGGGTAGGAGCACAGCTGCAGCCCCCTCACATGCAGAGGAATGGAACCTGAAACAAGTAGTTAAACAGACTTGCGGTGTCTGAAATGGCTTCAGAATGTATTGAGCTTCAAATTAAACTTGCTTTGCTTTTCCCTAGCCATATGCAGGGCTCAGTTTTTGGCCTTTGTTCGAACTGTTATGTGCTGCCAGAGAAGGCCGTCTTAGTACAAAGCCCACTGATGTAAATGAAGATTATTTTCCATTGCTTTCAGTGCACGGTGGATCCATTCCTAGTTGGATAACTAAAATTATCTTAACAGCATAAAGTCAGTGCAGCCAGCTCTATATGCCCCTTCTCACTCCTTTTCCTCCCCTCCCCACCTTTGTTGCATGGCTCACACTTTCACCTCAAGCTGAGCAGCTGAATGCCAACTGGTCTAACAAGAATTGGGTGAGAAATTTGCCTTTAATGTGATTTCTCCATCGCTTCTATAGTCTGTGCTTGAGGCTGTTAAGTCTGGATTGTCTCAGATGGCTCCAGTCAAAATTGCATAAGTTGCAAAAACTTTTTAGTTGCTGAGTGTGGCCTAACCTTTTACAGTTTTCACTTGAAGCTGCTTCACTAGAATGGAACTGCTCAGTGTTTTTTGATAGGGATTTACTATCCCTGCCTTTTGCTCTTTGTCAGCACTGTTGTCACTTGGGTCCTCAGCTCTCTGTTCCCCACCGTTCCCTCCAGACCTGTGAGGCTGCTGGTGCAGCCATTTGCAGCTGTTGCCCTGCACTGGACCTTGTTTTGTGCAAGTGGCATGGTGTGCCCAGGCAATGCCTGGTTGATGGGGGAAAGGAAGGGTGGAACAGCTGTGGTTTAAAATGCTGTCTGCAGCAGCAGCAGTAATGCTTCACCTTCTGCCTTCCTGCTGCTGCGCCTGGATGGGCTGGCGCCCAGCTTGGCATCTGCTCTGCACTTCACATCCAACACTGGTATAATGACACACTCGTAAATGATGCCACGGTGTAAATGCACTTTTCATTGCATGACGGTGCACTGAAACTGAGAGGAAAAGCTTTGAAAATGAATTTGGAACTTAATAGACTGGAGTAGGCACAGTGGCTGAGATGCATGTCCTGTGCTTTGGCGTTAGGGGGCAGGACACCACCAAGTATGCCAGGTGCCGGGTTCAGCATTTCACTGCAAGCTGGGAAAATCAAGTGTTCATTTTAAAGGCTTCCAGATTTTTCCGAGGTGTTTGATAGTAAGATAACATTTAAACACAGGTTTTTACTTCCACTTACATGAATTACTTGCATGAGCGCTGTTTGAGGTGTACCTGGGCACCTGGAAGTGAGCTTTTTATTTGTTTCTTACTGGATCTTAATTACAGGGATGCAAGTGTATATTTATCAAGCCCCAGAATCCATGTGCTGTATCTCTGTATGTTTTCAGTCTCAGCACAGAAACACCCTCCCTCATTTGCTCCAGGTAAATTATTCTTCTACCCTTTCTTTCAAGCAGGGGTCTGTGCAATCGTTCACCCCATCTCCAGTAGAGTATCATTCCTCGGGGCTCATATCCAACTCCCCGGTGCTGTCGGGGAGTTACAGCAGCGGCATCTCTTCACTGAGCCGATGTAGCACATCAGAGACATCAGGCTTTGAAAGCCAAGGCAGCGAACCCGCAGTGACTGTCTCAAGCTACAGCGTCCCTGAGGAGCCTGTGAGAAAAGAAAGTAAAACCCCGCCGCCTTACAGCGTGTACGAGCGGACTCTGAAGCGCCCTGTTCCTCTACCTCACAGCCTCTCCATCCCGCCCGCCACAGACCCCCCGGCACTGCCACCCAAGCCACAGCTCGTCCGGGCAAACAACCTAGAAAACAGCAACAGGAGGACTGAGCAGGTTCCCCGGCCCAGGCCTCTGCCCCGCAAAGTCTCTCAGCTATGAGAAGCCACTTTTGTATTTAATTGCAACCAATCCTTTCCCGTTTAAGAAATAATATTTTTTAAAGATGGTAAAATGCATTTAGTTAGGCACTTTAATATTTCACCCACCTTTTTGTTTGAGCAATTTTGAAACGCTTATTAATATTGTGTTGCACATTTGAAATGAAATTACTAATTTAGGTTGCCAGCTGTTATAGGAAGCATGAACGAGAGGATTTTTTTTTTTTTTAATTTGGTGGTGAATACTGATAAATGCTTTTTTTGTGCTTTATTTTTATTTAAAGAATTAAATCTAAAACCCTACAACTCTCATCTGAGTTAGCCGAATGCTTCTTACAAAATGCAGAATATACTGACTGAACCTATACTACTAGAGATAACTGCACACTTTCTAGCAAAGTAGTCTGTAGACTAGGATGTTTCTGCAAGTAGACTGAAAGTTGTTTCTCTTACCCGATGAACAGTTTGGTCATTTCAAATGTCTGTAGAAATATGGAGATAAAATGCAAGTTATACTGCAGAGAACTGTTGTAAGAATGTGGTTTGGAATTTCTGAAACATGCACTTGGCTTATGTTCTTTTTAAAATGGAAAAATACCTGCATTTCATTCAGCGTACAGCACCATTCTGGTGAATCCTGATGAGGTTTGGTGCCATTAGTGTATTATTGTACCTGATGCATCCTTTTCTTTTTGAGGTGCAGTTTACTTTTATTCTTCCAGTTAATGTTTTGATGTTGTTTTGGTTTGGGTTTTTTTAAGCTAGCAGTTTGCTAGTGGAGGCTCTCTGCTGGTTTTTGAAAGTTCACCCTAAAATACAATCTGTGTATGGAACAGGTACAAATTAATTGTTCATTTAACCTGCATGCAAGAATCAGTACTGAGTAGTAACAAAGCAATACTTTAAGCAAACAAATTTTCAGAAATAGAAATATTGATCAATAAATTGCAAAAGCTAATTGCAAAGGTCATTAATAATTCTGTAAAAACCTAGGAAGAATTCTGAACAGCTATTTGGATGTATGCATACTGATGGAGCCAGGGTTTGGATTTACTTTTTAGCTCGAGTCTATCACCATCATCTATATTGTAGGAGGATGGTGTTCGGCCTTAGGTTGTATTTTAGTGACTGGCTTCTGAAGAGCTCTGGAAAGTTAATGCCAAGCCGTAGGAATGTGGAAGGAAAAAAAAAAGCACCTTCTGTATGTATTTTTTGTATCCTCTTTCTTTACTGACTGTTTAAATGTGCTTGGGATCAGATGTGTGAACTGCATTTTAAATCATGCTGTTAAAAATATTCTCCCTCTTTTGTTGGGAAGCTCATGTTGATTTTAGCTGTGTTTGATTTGTTGATAGTTTAACTGGAAGAAAGTGACCACTTTTTATATTCTCTCAATTAAACCTGCAGCAGTTACAAGCTGCTGATGGTAGTTATAGAGGTTTTCTATAATAAATGTTCAAGTATTTTTGTACATAATTGGTAAATTTTAATAAGGAGTGTACCATTATGTGAAAAAGAAGCAAACAGTTGTGTATGCAGTAAGATTGTTATAATTATGCCAAATACTTTATGTATGGAAAAAGAATATTTGTAAATATGTGCTTTTAACAATAATTCTGCCATATTGACTTTACAATTTTGAATGTCAGAAAAAATTAATATATGTTAAAATATTTATGTTTTAGTGAAAGTATTCATAACTTGAAAAGGAACATACACATTTTAGCTTTGTATCTTGCTGATTTTAAAGTCTGAAATTCTTTGAACTAGCTCTTGCTTTCTACTATAACATTTTTGTGTCTGTAACCACATCATAAAAGGTGTAGAAAGCTCTGTATTTATGCTGATATAAAGAAGTAATGCCTGAGATTTAAATAAGGTGTCACAAGTAGGATAACAAAGCTGCTTTATTTTTTTTTTCACCCATGTAGTTTAATAGGTTCTGTTGACTAGTGCTTGAGCACAGTATGCGTCAGTGTTATTTGCTCGTGAAGCCATCATTTTTTCTTTCGGGCAGTGAGCAGAGTTGATGACTTTATACCATTTGTGTGCATTACTGAAGTCAGCTCTGCAGCAAAATGTTTCACAAAGTTTCTGTTTACCTAGGCACTCATATTGGTTGCTGCATAATGTTAATATGGTCTTTACAGTACAACTTGTTTTCTACAGAATGAGAGATTACAATTCAGTTTGTCATGGAATTAAAGTTCTGACTCCTTGTCTTGCTAAATCTGTTTTTCTTTCTGTTAAAAATCTCCAGATGGATCTAGTTTTCTCCCTATTTGGATCCATAATTGCTTTGTGAGACAATGTGGGAAGTACTGACCTGCTCTTCTGAACAAGTGAAGAATGTAAAATTTACTAGGAGAGTTCACCGTAAATTAAACTGCATGAGCACTCCATTTTTATAACCATGACATCAGGAATCCTCTGAATGATAGCAGGTGGTATGAAATTGACAGCATACTTTAAAACTGAGCTTGACACATTTTCTGCTTAGCCAGTTTTGACAAATTGATTCTGTAGATCAGCTTTTCAACCTGATTACCTATAAAAAATGTAGTATGAAATTTTGTCATGTATGTTTGCAGCACCCAGTGCTTGAAATCCTAAACACCTAATGTAAATAAAGTTCTTGTTTGAATTTTATGCATTACTCATAAATGTAGTTTTATCACTTTGTGGGTGACAGTGAGTAATTCAGAAGCTCGTATAGGAGGACCTTTGAGAACAAATTGCTGTTACTACTCAATACCTTGAATATTAGTCAACATCGGAGTAGGTGAGATGATCTTATATTCAAATGCTGCACTGGAGATGGTGGTACCTCTGGGATGCCACAGAAGCAGCTGCTAACTGGGCTGGCTGGCTCTGAAATGGTACAATTTAGACCAGTTCTCATGATGGGCTAATACCTTTGTTGTGTGAGTGAACTCAATTATTATGATGTCTCAAGTCAGATCGAGGCCGAAAGCCTGTGTCCTGAAAGATGCACAGAACTAAAGTTACCCCTTGCTAGTAAAGGTTTTATGGCAGTGTATATGTAGCCCTGTCCACATGGAACAGGGTGTAGCTATGTGTAAACCTTCCCTTCTGTATGAAAGTAAGACTTTTCCCTCCTGCCTAACCACTGTTGTTCACAAACTGTCCAACAGTGCCTGCAAAAAGCACAGTGACCTGAGCAAAAAGATACCAATTGTCAGGAGTCAATGCCTGAGGTATAAATAGTTAAAAGCATCTTGTTTTGAGTGCAGTCGTGATCAGCAAGGCATGTGGCAGCACTGTATCAGTAACCCCAGGTGCCGACAGGCACAGCAATGTGCTCCAGAGCTCTGCTAGTAGCTGGGTTTCCTACAGCACTGATGATCCAGGTAGACCCTTGACATCTGCTTGCTGGTGGGCAAAGCCCCATCTGCTGGGACAGTGTGAAAGGATGTTCAGCACAGGAGCCCCTGCAATTCTGATCATGAAACAGATTCTGTAGGAGAAAGACCTTTCCATATTAATTGAATTTGTCTTTACCTTGTCATTTTAATTCAGCTTTTGACATATATTTCATATAGTGAACTAGGATGATTAGTTACTTTGGATAACATTAGCAAAAACATCTTGTGATTTAATTGGCTATAGTGTACAAGCCTCAGGAATATGAAAGGTTTGGAGCTGCATACCTCATTTGTGCACTAAGCATCAGGGTGGTGTGACTCTTCCTGAGGGGTAAATTAAGGCTGCTGAAGAAAGAACAATAAATACATTTTTAAGATTGGATTGTTCAGTAAGAAACTCGGTGTGCTTGTAATGATGGGCTGCTGGCTCTGCAGGCTTCAGCAGGGACAGAGCCTGTGACACAAGCCTCCCAGGCATGGCTGGGCAGGTGTACCCAGGTCAGAACTTGTGTTAAGGATACAGCTCATGGCTTCTCTGTAATAGGCTGATGCTAAGTTTGTATTTATTTCAGGAAGGCTGTTTTAGAAGAAGGGAAAAGAAAGTGAACATTTGGGAGAATAAAAGGGGAAGGTGGGGTGGGGGTGGGGGGTGTAAAATAAAACTTGGGCAAAGCCCTTGATGGCTGGGTAATTAATTCAAGTGTGTTTTCACATTTCACCTTTTCAGCCAGGAAAAAATAACAGTGGGAGAAATTAAGATGTTAGCTAAAACAAGCATCAAATGTATTTCGAATGCTATTGTAGCATTATTGTAGCTTAACTGCTGGTTGATGAAGGAGGCAGAAGGAAAGCTGGAAATCTTGACAAAATATGGGGGGGGGGGGAAGGGGAGTGTGGTATTATTTTACAAAGGCTTTGGGGTGGGTTTTTTTCTCATTTGCTGTGGCTGAGAGGACAGGAAAGTCGCTGCCATGAGTTGCAAGAGCAAAGACTTTCTAAATCACAGAGCCCTGAAAAATACTAACATATTTCTCTGGGTTTCCTAAACTGTTCTTTCCTTACCCAGTGGTGCATAATTCATAGAGTATTTTGCAATGAGCATCTCGGTATTTTAGAAAGGAAATCCATGTCAAAATTTCATAGGAAATAGCTGCTCTGATAGCTTATAAACTGCTGATTTCGGTTATGTATTTAAATGGTTTACATAATTGATTTACCATTGGTACTAGATCCACCAGCATATTTCAATTTGTTCCACTTCCTGAGAAA
Organism: Psilopsiagon aymara; assembly: GCA_024733675.1. Classification (NCBI taxonomy): domain Eukaryota; kingdom Metazoa; phylum Chordata; class Aves; order Psittaciformes; family Psittacidae; genus Psilopsiagon; species Psilopsiagon aymara. The sequence continues at coordinate 23,708 of JANRGW010008811.1, read as the reverse complement.
TTATTTTGCAGAGGGACTCTGCATTACATTCTTGCTTATTTGTGACAGACTGTTATTGCTGCTGGTTTTCCTTTGACCTCACTGGCTTCCCTTGAAGTGTTTCCTCTTGCTTTTCAAAAGAAAGGCCACCAGTGGGGAGCTGCTTCAACCCTTTCCATGTGGAATATTTCAGAAGCACAGCTTGAAAGGGATGCAGCACAAGGCACACATCCACTCCCATGGGGAGGACCACAAGGGCCTTTGGAGCAAAAACTGTGGGGGAAGTTAACCTGTGAAGCATCTCTTGGAGTTTGTGTTCATAGACATGTCGGTAGCTCAAGGACAGGGACTAAGCTGACTAAACTAATTTACTAAAACCAGGAGGTGGTGTAGGTAACATCCTGCAGGGACTGAGTTTTGCTAAAGGTTGAAACTCAATTCCAAAACACCCTGTAAATGGAAATCATTTGCCTTGTTTCTTTTCACAGAGAAATAATGCCAGTAGATACACTGGAGGGTTTTTGAGGGTTGCTGAGCATGGTATAAGGGGAGACAAACCACTCCAGGGCGGGGAGCAAATGCTGAATCTACACTTGAAACCTTAAATGACTTGAGAGACCATTGCTCTGGATGTTTGGATGAGCTGCTATTCAAGGGATGTATTGTGTGCAATGATTTGTCCTCGTACTCAGAATGCGCTCTGGTGGAAGGAAGCCAAAGAGCTCTGAAGGCAGCTGCCCGCATGCCTTGAGCTGCAGCGCCTGTCACTTTTGCCATCTGCTGCAAGAGGCGGGTGTGCTACAGGAATGCTGTCTGGAGCAGTGTGCTGTGGCCTGACCACTGTGCTGGGTTTGGAGATGCTTACTCAGCCTCTGTGAACACGGTGCTGCAGTAAAGGCAAGGGTGTGATACAACACCCAGTAAAATGAATCCAAAGGCTTGTATCAATACTGTTAGAAACTGGCATGTGCCCAACAGGAGCTGAGTGAACGAAGCTGGTACCTAATGAATCAGTCCCACCTGAAGAAAATAAAACAGCATAACACTGACCGCAATAGACTTTGCCATGAACAAAACACATCAATAAATTCAGCTATTTTGTTTCAGGTAGTACATTAGACAGAGCAACAAGTATTACTGTGCTGCACTCTCCTCAGGCCATTAACTGTAGCAAAGAAAGACTGCACACTGGATAGAAGCTTTTTATGTTATCAAGGAGAGTTTTTCTACAACTGCAGTCCCCTCTCCAAGTTCTTTCTCAGAACTCATGCACATCCTGTCAATGCCCCTAAAGCTATAATTCAGTGGAGTTTTTATAGCTGTAAAACCTGAGCTGCATAACGATCACCAAGCAGAATCAAAGCAAGTCCTAACCTGATTCTTCAAACTTGCAGGCAGGGTCTACAGGGCAGCAAGCAGAAAAAGAGGGAAAATTGGTTTTCAGGTCATAAAGATCTATTTTGACTTCTGAAATATTTGCTACTTCTTGAGAAATGCTGTATTTTTACCGCATACTTCACTGGGCTTTTCCCCTCTGTGTGAGACAATGCTGAGTAGTAGTGGTTTTCTCTGGTGGCTATGTAGGTTTCTATTACATTGTTCCTTGAGAAGATGTTTCTTGGGTTTGTTTTCCCCCAGTCCTGTGCAGATACAGGGTAGAAAAGAAGAAAGAAGACAGAAAAAGTCAGTGGTACATAATCTCTCAGCTCAGAAGTGGTCATGTTCAGAGAAGTTCTCTAGCTAGCCCTTGATCCCAAACCTTCAAAGTGTAAAGATCAGTTCTAAATTGTGAATTTACTACTTGTTTGAATACAGATTAAGAAAAGCTTCCTAATCCTAGAAAAGAGTCAGCGGTGCTCCAGGGAGCATATTGTACTTACAAATGAAGCGAAGCACGCAAGCATCTCCAACACTTGCTGTAACACCCCAAAGGTAGCCACTGAGAGACAAAGGTACACGCATTGTTCTTCAAGGGATGTATTTACTTCCTGCTGCTTTTTCCCTCACGCCAAAATCTGCTTGGCTGAAAGCACAAAGAATCATTTCACAGAATCACAGAATGGTTGAGGCTGGTAGGAATCTCTGGAGGCCATCTGGTCCAACCCCCCCTGCTCAAGCAGGACCAGCTAGAGGCAGTTGCCAGGGCCATGTTCAGATGGCTTTTGAGTACCTCTAAGGATGGAGACTCCACAACCTCCTTGGTCAACCTCTCCCAGTGCTCAGTTAACCTCCCATTCTTGATCAGAGCGAACATCCTGTGTTTGTTTTGTGTTCATTGCCTCTGGTCCTGTCATTGTGCAGCACTGAAAAGAGCCTGGTTCTGTACTCGTTGCACCCTCCCTTCAGGTATTTATATACATTGATGAGATGCCTCCTGAGCCTGCTTTTCTCCAGGATGAACAGTCCCAGGTATCAGCCTTTCCTCACAGGAAAAGTAAGGATGCCCTTAATCAACTTCATGGCCCTTCACTGAACTTTCTCCGGTATGTCCATGTCTCTTGTACTGATTTCTCAATGAAGTGTCTTGTAATCACAACATGGATTAGCCAGAAAAAATGCCACCTTAGTAACAGTCTCCTTTTTCACAGGGAATCCCACAGCATAACTAACTGTGCTGGCCATACCCATTGATCTTACTGGAGGCTACACACCTGCCCTGGGTGAAGGCAGAGGAGTTATAGGGGAGAAATGTGGGAAAAGCAGGGCTTCCAGAGCCAGTTCAATGGACCTGCATTATGCAGCTTCCTGCCCAGCTCCAGCAGAGCAACAGGGGTGCTCCCTGCTGGCCCCTCAGCCCCTGCATGAGGTCAAAAAATGGGCGACCTCCATCTTGCTGTGGAAAGAGCTCCTGCACACACCTGGGATGTGGGGAGGTTCAGGCACAGATGTGCAGCACAGCACACTGCCCTCTCATCTGGTGTCCTTACTGCTGCCGCAGTGATGTATCTGTGGTATGCTGAGTTTCACAAGTAGCTGTCATGGTATTGGACACAGCTGTCTTACCTGCAACGAGCCGCAGCACTGTAAAGAACACAGGAACAGTTGAAATGTCAAATCGTAAAACAAAATTGCTGTTTATCATTCTCACCAACCCTATACTTACTGTGAAACTTTGTGGATTTCACACATTCTCTCAGTGAGCCTTTTCTGGTTCAGTGCTATTTTTATTGAAGACATCACCAGCCCATCTTGCAAGTGAATCTTTCAGCAGTTGTGCTAGATGAAACTAGGCACAGCTTGAATGACAGCTCTTCAATACTGCACTGGCTCATTAGCGAGATCTGTATTCCACACTGAGATGAAGGAACACAAGTGACCTGAGAGACTCCAAGCAGGCACTAAACCGCAGAAGCAGAATCAGCAATGACAGCAGATGGCAGGGTCAGCTCATTAACTGCGTTTATCTAATGGAAGACTTCCCATTTATTGTCAGGTAGCAATGCAAAAAATCAACTGTCAGAAATTCCACCTGGTCATAATTGATCATCATTAATAAACTGTTCCAGAAAAGGCTGCCAAAATCTCAGCTATGATCGCATAACTCAAACTAATTAGCAAACAACAACTGCTGAAATGAGTTGCTTTGGTTGGCTGATGAAAGGAACCAAAGCTGTGCCTCCTGTGGCAGAATGGAAAGCTGTTTCGTGAAGGTTTGCTGGGCTGACAAAACATCTGGTTTGCTGTCTTTCTCTGATAATGCATGTGTTGAGGAAAACAGTATTGTAACACTTTTTTCTAGAAACATGAATGATACATAAATGAATAAATACTACAGCTAGATTAACCTGAATTTGCCCTGAAGACCACAAGTTTCTCTCTGATTTCTACTTTGGTGTCTATAGAAAAAGACAACAGACAGGAGTGTTCTTCCCAAAATAAAAAAGTGACTTTGTGTAAACCATATTATGAATTTGTTGCTGGCATGATGTTTATGAATTTCGAACAGCAAATTAACGTCCTATGCTTTTACCAGGGCAATCCCAAGCACAAATACAGGCTGTGCAGAGAATAGATTGAGAGCAGCCCTGAGGAGAAGGACTTAGGGGTGTTGGTTGATGAAAAGCTCAACATGACTCAGAAACATGTGCTTTCAGCCCAGAAAGTCAATGGTATCCTGGGCTTCATCAAAAGTGTGACCAGCAGGTCGAAGGAGGTGATCCTGCCCCTCTACTTGGCTCTCATGAGACCCCACCTGCAATACCGCGTCCAGCTCTGCGGTCCCCAACATAAGAAGAACATGGAGCTTTTGGAGTAAGTCCAGAGTAGGGCCACGAAGATGATCAGAGGTTGGAGCATCTGTGACAGGAAGACAGGCTGAAAGAGCTGGACTCGTTCAGCCTGGAGAAGAGAAGGCTCTGGGAAGACCCTGGAGCAGCTTCCAGTACCTAAATGGGAGCTACAAGAAATATGGAGAAGCACTTTTTTACAAGGGCAAGTAGTGACAGGACAACGGGTAATGGCTTTAAACTGACAGAGGGTGGATTAGATAGAAGGAAGAAATTCTTTACTGTGAGGGTGGTGAGGCACTTGAACAGCCTGCTCAGAGAAGCTGTGGCTTCCCCATCCCTGGAAGTGTTCAAGGCCAGGTCGGATGGGGCTTTGAGCAACCTGGTCTAGTGGAAGGTTGCCCTGCCATGTCAGGGGGTTGGAACTGGATGAGCTTTCAGGTCTCTTCCAACCCAAACCAATCTGTGATCCAGGCTGGATTTGAGAGAAAAATTATTTACAATGAGGGTGGTAAAATACTGGTACATGTTGCCCAGAGAGGTGGTGGATGCATCATCCCTGAAGACATTAAAGGCCAGACTGTATGTGGTCATGGGCAACCTCATCTAGTTGAGTTTGAGGGCCCAGTTTAAAACTAGTGCTAAAAGTGAAATGTATATGAGTGCTTTCAGTGAGGCAGGATCTCACAGACAAGAAAGCATCATGCCATGCTGTCCTTGGACAACACACTTAGCAGCACTAAAAGTAGATTAATTAATAATGACAGACAATGGCAGGGTTTTGATCTTCTGAATCCTCTGTCTGGCTGTGGTGCAGTCAGCAGCGCCTTGTGAAGTGGTATTGCATCAGTTGGGTTTATTTTTATCTGGAGCAGACAAACTGCTGTGGCTCCTTCTCAGGTCTTTTGTAGGTGTCTTATTCTGTGTGCCCTGCCTGAAGAGTGACATAATGACAAGGTCATACGGCACTAGGGGAAAAATGAGTGATATCCTTTATTTGCTTTGCCTGCATTTGAGTAAGTGCCTATTAAATGATGCTTCCATACAGCACCGAGTAGCTCAATGAGAACTATCCTTAAGTGTTCTTTCCAGTGGAAAATCAGGGCATAGTAGAGCCAGAAAATAACAGAATAAGCAACAGATCAGGAAAACTGAAATACTGACTCCACAGGGGTGGCTGGTCCCGGCTGATCAGGTTATTAAGCTGTATACATTGCTCCATGAGTTCTCAGCACCCACAGAAAAATGTTGCAGGTAATATTCAGGTCAAAATGATGTTGAGTTCTTCAAAAAGGACCCTTTTTTTGCACAAACAGGTGAAGGGACTCTAGTTTCGGAATTTTTTTTCTTAATGTGTTTGGAATAAGCACCAGAGACAGGTGGTGGATAATGAATGTGTTAAAAGGATGTGTCAAAGAACAGTTTTATTATTTTAATGACCTTATAAAATTAATCAAAAGCAGTGTTCCAGTGCTTGTATTCCTAAGTTTTGCATTGGTTTGTCTCTTCACACTAAAGACAGTTTTAAATTTAGTGGTTTATTAGTAAGAGGTTTTTTGTTATGCATCATGCAATTGGGAATAGCTACTTCTGTCTTTGCAGAATTGGAGTTTCTCATACAATTGGGACAAAAATATTTATACTTCAAGACTGATTCACTACAATATTTTTGCTTTAAGGAAGGTTGCAACCTACATCATTTTCTCTAAATTCCTTCCTTTAAGACTGTTGTGTCTAATAGGAGCATGAAAAATGTATATATGATCTGGTACACACTCAGGGTGAAAGTAGAACTCTGTAAACCATTTACAATCAGTGTTCAGGGGCAATCATCTTCAATAGATTAATCTTGAAATGCTCCGGTGTGGTGGAAATTGAAGCATAAAATTACAGTTACTACGCAGTTGTGTTCAGTTTCTGCAGTGTGTTTTGAAATCGAGTGATGCTATACATTAGAACTGCAAAAAGTCTTTCTGATATACAGGATGCGATTATTAAAAATGGAAACTAAAAGCATTCATATTCTTTCTAAGCTGTCTGAAATAAATGTTAGCAATGTGGCATGTTACAATCTCCATATTTTTTCTGTCTTCAGACAAAACCTGCTAATTGTAAAACCTGAAGTAAATTGAGAAGTCTCAAAGCACAGTTAGTGTACTAAATCCTCCAGATTCAATAATTACCAATGAAGTATTACATACCACATCATTGGAAAAACATGTTTTATGCCACTAAATTATTACGAGAGTAACTTTTTCAAAACAAAATTCTGGATTCAAGTGTCATCCAGATGATGTTCCACAGACTCCAGAGTACTTATTCCCAATTTGCAAGAGGCAAATAAATAATGAAAATAGTTTTTGCTTTACCTCTCCAGTCCTGAATTCAGAAAACTCTTCACCCTCCCATGCCAGTTTCACACCAAACTAAGTATGAAGGCATAAAAAAAAAATGACAAACAAATATCCCCCCCAACTTCAAACCCGCATGCACTGATCCCCAAACAGACAGAAAAAACATTTTAGAATTATCACCTTTAATTTTTAGTTTGTCCTCACACATATGCAGAATTTGCCCTGACACAGATGATGGCTTATCCGTAGTAAGTCCCCTAATCAAAGTATGAATCAGTGCACAACGTTTACAGTGCTCCCCAGCACATATAGAAATTTTAATCTGATATTTGATCTTAGTTCATGCTATAATGCCTGTGCATCCTATGGAAGTGATACCAAACAAGTGGAGGAGTTCTTGCCTCACTTTTCAAGAAAGACATATGAAAGAGATTTGCCACCATTATACTAACTCCACAAAATATTCATGATGCTTCAACAAATCTGGACTAGTATTCACAGAAGACATGTTACTTGATGTTTTTCCAGGCATTTGGCTTGCTCGGTGTTTGCCAATTAGTTTAACTAACTTGCAACAGATGCACTATTCTTTACTGTATGTTAAAAGCTTTGAGGTTCACATTTAATGTTTCAGAGGTTGTTTTTCTTTCCCTTGTTCTTAAATCCTGGGTCTCAGGCACCTGGGAAAAAAAGAATTCTTAATGCAGTTTTCCTTAGGAGAACTAGTTCCTGCTTAGGCTTAGTTACAAACCTGCAGACAGTCATCCAGTTCTGATTTAAAAAAAAAAATAAAATGGTGTAACAAGTAGTTTCCGTGGACTTACTTTGGATTTACAGCAGTGTAATTCTGAAAGGAACAGTCTAACCTGGAAAAAGACACTGAATTTAACTGAGTAGGTACAATACATCAAATGCAAGACATTCAAAGGGATATACATATTCAGCTGACACCTGGTGTATGCAATCATCCAAAGTTTTCAACTATGAGAGCCAAAAGGACAAGGCCTGACCTCACACAGTCTTTGTTGCTGATACTTAAAAGACTGTGAACATATCTCTTTGCATTCAGCACTCCCCAGATTTGCAAACTGCTATGAGTATGGCATGCCTCCATCATAACTGTGCTGAGTAGCTAGGCATGTAGCTCACATGCAAGTCTGCAGTGATCAACCTGCTAGCTCCCACGGCCTTCCTCCTAGAAAAGAAGACACCAACAAAATATGACTAGAAGAGGCAGCACTTCCACCATTGCCCCATGGCTAAAGCACACAACAGGTATGTGGCTGATCTATACCTAGTTCCCAGGTAAATCTTGGACCATTGTGGAGACTACTACAATGGAGACTACTACAATGTGCTTGTGGAGACCATCTCATAACTTGGGGCAAACCTGCAGTATAGGGGTAGTCCCTTCCCAAATTGTATGTTAAATATCGTGTAAAACTATGTCAATGTTAGTATGCATGTGTCCATGTTATATGCCATACACTTTAATTATGGTGACTATTAGTTGGCAAGCTTAGGACCCAGATTTCCAAATTAAACCCAGATAAATGTCAGACACACAAGAATGAAGAGGTGCTTTTGTTATTTGTTGTCCTGTGTCTTTTTCAATACTTAGTTGCACATGTGGTGTGTTAGTTGCTCCCCACTGAAAATAGCCTGCAGCTCTTCGTCATCAGCAGCTTCCACAGCACAGGAAAATGCTCTTCTTATTAGGCTGCCAGCCCAGGGCAAGGCTCTCCTGGTAAAGCTCTCCCAGTTTGGGTGACATAATTAGCAATTTGCTGCCCCGTCCAACACAGCATGACTCCATTCATGCATTTCTGGGGAGGGCAGGAACTCAGGATTACCTGCCTGCCTCCAGGCTGCCTGGCTAATTTCATTTGTCATTTAATAAGTGAAGCAGACTCATAGAGCAGCTCTCACAACTTGTTTATTAGCTCCCTGCATAAACATTTTGGTAAGACATTGCATGTATCACCAGCAGGAGCAAAGTACCAGAGCTCACGGCTCTTTAAAATAGCTAATGTAGGTGCCTGTCCTCAGCGGAGGATTTGGGACAGTACTTGGGACTCTTTCACCTCAGTAAACACCAGCCTTAGCAAGAATGGAGTTCCAGTCCTGGCTGTCCTGCAGTTTTATTATTGACTAAGGATTTCCAGGTAGCTTCAAGTGGCTGCCCTGAGGACTGGCTGCCCCTGAGTGCTTCCCTCAGGGCAGTGCATTCCTAGGAGTGGGAAGGAGATGGAGAAAGGCAGAAATACAAAGGCCAGGTATTTATAGTTGGCACTAGCCCTAGGTACATAAATACAGAGTGTATTGCAACATCTATTTCCCTGCAAAGACTGTATATATTCTTTTATTGACCAGTTTGCAGAAGAATTCTCCTGGCAGTAACTGAACCCATTTTCACATAATTTTCTAAAATATGCTTATGAGTGGCCAATATATTAATTGTCTGATCTTGAAGTTTTATTTTATGCTAAGTATTTTTTTATGTTAAGCTTTAAAAGTTTCATTGCCTATAAACTTTCCTATAGGTCTGAGAAGAACTTTGAGAGAGAAAATGAGCCCTGTAAGCTTATGTGTGAACGTACCAATAGAAGCAAATGAAAAACATGTCTGCTTTTAAGTGAATGCTATCGTTGAGGGGTTTTATTTTAATAAGAGACCCAAAAACTTGTCCAGGCAAGCAGATATATGCATAAGTGTAACTGAAGTCTGAAAAAAAAATTTAGGATGATTTCTCTTGATTTCCTTAGTTTCCACCAATAAATTTCATAGTATTAGCTCCTAACTAAGCTGTTGGTTGTGAGATTCAACTTCAGTGGCTCATGCAGGAATGTAAGGATTAAAGCCTGCAAAAAGCGAGTTCAGAAAATGTTTGAAAATGGTCAAGGAGTCAATGAAAAAGAAACCCTTTCTCAGTACTGAAAAAAAATCTTGTATGTCTTAAGTAAGTGGTTTCAAGGTCAAGTGGTGGGAACTGAAATACAGTGTGGTAATAGACGACTGCATTAGATTTGACTAATTATGTGCCCTTGGAAACTACAGTATGTATTACTGGTGAGTTTATGAAAGAATGCAGCTCAGCACATAGATGTGACCAGCAGCCAGAGTGAAAAGCCTAAACTCCCGTCATGTCTCCTCTGCCTGTTACTGTCCTCTAGCACAGGTAGGGCTGCACAAAGGAGTTTGCCTGTCCAGAGTACACAACCCATGCAGAATGGATGGAAAAGGGTGTGGCAGATGGACAAAAGTGATCAGACGACAGATGAATGGTCAGCTAATTTACACCCAGAAATTCTACTTTAATGTGTGTGTGCACATGTGAAGAAACTGAGTATCGTGGTTTAGGCAGACAGCAAGAAGAGACTAAAAACCATTCAGCCATATAACTATTATCTATCTCAGGTATCCCCATCTTAAATTCACTAGTCTTCAGGATGAGTGTTTTACAAAAATGGCCCCTAAGGGCTCAAAATTTCTTTCCAGAGAACATACAATGTGCCTCAGAGGTATGAGTTTAAGCTACAAAGTTGTGAATTGTCTCCTACAAAGTACCAAGACTGAATTTTACAGGAGCAGGTGGTTCAATGCCTGAACTGTACACTGACCTGATCAGGTTTTGGAAATTACTCATTTTGTCTGTGGCCCTTGAGGTCTAGCAGGGAATTTTAGAATAGGCAGTCTGAATGAGGTAGGAGCTGTTGAAACTGCAGGAGTAAGTCACCATTTTCTTTTGCATCTCAGCAACAGCAGCTAGTGTCTCTTTTGTACATGGATACAGACAGCACATTTGGTCTGGGATGTATGGATCAGTCCTAGGAACTCCTGAGCTCCTGAAACTGAAACCAAAAGGTGAGCAGGAAACTGGGATCAAGCTCTTCTGCTCCCAACAGGTTCCACTAACTACATGGTGCTTGTACACTAAATGCTGCTATTTTAAAACAAGTAGCCATATTTAGAGGGTTTGAGACTCTTGATCCCTTGGGATATGTGTAAGTCATGGTCTGATAATTTATATCAGATTTAAAAGCCTATTCTGCTCAGTCCCTTGATTGTATGTGCAACCACAGCTGTATGCTTGCAGGAAGGCAGGATTTCACAAAGAACTTGCAGGTCAAATGAGGAATTATCCACAAGGTTATACAGCAGCTGAGCAGTAGGGTTTGGACCATAACTCTGGATTTAAGCATCTCAATTCCACATCTGATGCCTTAGTCCTTTATTGGCTCTAATTTCATGTGTTTAGAAGGGATTCTTCCCATGGGAGGTTAAGAAATGCAGCTCTGAAAGACTGCAGCTAACTGTTCTTTGAAGATGTTGGATTCAGAAGGTGCTGATGTAATTCAAAAAACATTTTAACTCAGCCCAGGCTATACAATTAAAAGTAAAAATTGGTTCAGTAAACAAGATGTGCTCGGAACATGATGACCTGGCAACCTATAATAAGGCCCCTGAAATACACACTAAATAGACCCGGAGATGCCAATTGCTCTAAACAGTGACACCCACTGTTCTGTAACACTGTGTCACATACTTGTTTTAAATCTATTAATAAATATTGTATTATGTTTTCTAAGTTAACAATAATTGCAAATAATAAATGATCCACGTAGCATAAGTAAAGAAAACCTTTAAAGAATGATATGGTGGTGCCGCTGCCAGTGCCGTGCTGCTTACTAGGAACTAATTATAACTGCCCTTCCAGCCTGGTGTTTGCTCCCAGGAAGGTTTTGATTAACCAGCACTGTGCTGCTGTGGCTGCCCATGGTTGGCAGTGCTGCTGCTTGTGCAGCAAACAATGATACCACGTATGCCACTGCCGACTGAGGTGGGGATGGGATGAATTGAGAACAAAAGAGAAACTGTTGCCATCCTCTTGGAAGTGCTGTGCTCAGGGTGTGTGTCCGATCAATAATTGCATAAGAGCTCAGTCACAGCAGGATTTTGTAATTACAGAGCTTAATTATTCCTGCCTATTGTAAGTGGCTCTTTGTTTTTGCCGTTGGTCTTTCATAGTCACCCACATGCTCTATTATATTTCTGCTTGCTTGTCCCCCGCTTGTTCTCCTACCAATTCCTCCACATTCCTATTTGTCATTTCAATACACTTTGCCATGCATGCCTTGGTTTAATTTCCTCATGCTTCTGCTGTTCAGTATTTCTGTCTCACTAGCTCTCAGCCTGCTCCCCACTTCCATTTCAGCTCCCACTCTCTCACTGAAAACCACTCTTGCTGATTTTACTTAATGCAGTATAATTAAGGGTAGGGGTTTTCAGGGGGAAAAATATCTCCTTCGTAGACCAGAATGGAAAATTTGACAGGACGATATCAAATCTTGGAAACATACTTTAAGATCCTGACGATGAGTCTAACAATGTCCATTCCCTTGGGGTTTCTGTGAGGTTTTGGGGCTGGTCTTTTTAAATTGGTAAGGACCATTTTTGTGTGTTTGACAATTCTCAGGGCCAGTATCACCTACAAATTTGTCTTTAAAAGCTGCAGAGAGAGAAAACTAGCACTGGGGGAAAAATCTGGTTTTGGCTTGCTCAGTATGATCACTTAAAATATTTTGTAACTAGTTACATACAAACAATGTAAATTATAAAACTATTACCTTTTTTGGCAGTGGCTGTCCCTCCAGCACATCTGGCACATCCTTGAGGCCAATTTCCTGTCCTCCTGACACTGATTAACTCTTGGAGCAACTCATGTTGCACTGTGAATGGCAGCTGCAAAGCAAAGGCCAGAAACCTGGAAGTACTCAGCTTTGCAGGGCACCTCTTTACTCTGCAGCTGAATGGATAAACCTGCAGGGCTCTCTGGATCTGCTTGAATCTGCTAATACAGCTCCTGCATGTCTGTGCAACCTGACTTGGGCTGCTGTGTTCTTCTGTTATCCCTGGCTTATCATGCCTGGCATCAATCTTCATTAACTTTGGCATGAGCAATGTGCATGATGCCTCATGTTTAACTACATGATGGTCCTATGCCCAGTCCACTCTAACTGCTAAGCTATAAGGCAGGTAACTCAGGGCTCCACCTGACCCAGTCAGGAAGCTTACTCCCTTCTACTCTATACAGATGTCATATATGAAGCTTCCTCACAAAGGTCTTTGTCTGGATCTGGCATCTGTGTGAGGAAGTCACTGCTTGGATAACTCAAGATGTTCACAGGTGAACTGGCAACTTATTCTGCACTAAAACATAGGAAATAAAGGATGCCTGTGCCTCTCACTTGTGATGATGGCAGAGGCACTCCAGCTTTGCAGATGAGGTTTTCTAAGCATATTTTGATAATGAAATAGCCTAATATGAATTTGTCACGTTAATGTTTCCTGGTGTGGTGATAGTGGAGTGACAAGAACTCCCTCATTTTCCAGGTGAAGAAAACAGAGAGGAAAAGGAGGACATTCAGGCTTTGGGCACTGAAGATATCATTTGTGAATCCAGCCTTGAAAGTTCTGGCATGGCTGCATGTTTGTGGACTGCCTCTTAGCCAAATCATATCACTACCAGTGGCCAAGCTCTCCACAGAACACTAGTCTGTCTTCCTCTGAGAGCAGCTGCATCCTCAAATTCCCTGGCTGATGGAGGAGGAGATTTGCACTTCCCAGATGATCTGCTCTAGATGTTGACACTGGAGCTATCAGAGAGAGCACGTGCAGAGAACTGGTACATCTATTCTCAGTTTGAGTGGTGGCTGGGATGATCTTTCCAATGTATTTCCAGATGGGGCAACAGATGGCTTTGATGCACTTAGTCCATAACGGAAATCAAACATACTCCTTGTTTCCAGCCTTATGTTAATACCTTCACCAAACTTAACGGGCTAACTAGAACAGCAGCAACATAATGTGGCCTTCAGCACTGCTCTAGCAACCTCTGACCTTACAAACACACCACATGCACCCAGCAGCTGCCCGGCATGACCCTTCAAGCAACCAGAGCACACAAGCTGTATCAGCTTTGTCCTGTGCTTTCCTCACAGGATCATCTACGCCAAAGAATGCCAGCAGCTTGCTCAAGCCTGTCCCCTACCTCCGTATCCCAATATGTCCTTTGTGATTTACATGAGTTCTACTCCATAACAGAAGGAGGTCAACACTTTCAAGCCACAGCTATTCATGTTGCTCATTAAATAGTTCAGGCTGGACCAAATAGTCACTGGACCTGACTCTCCCAGAATAGCCTTGACACATACAGCACAGGGACCAGCTCCTGCAATATCCAGATTCACTGTACAGTCACCTTAATTTAGAAGGAAAGCTTCTTAAGACAAGAACTTTGCTGTCTAGTCTGCAAGAAGCATCTGCAATAACCTTTTCAGTAGCCATTTCTCCAGTCAAAGGCAACCCTTCTGTCAGCATTCAGTGAGGGTGGTGAAGTGGAAGACCTGTGCGTCAAGTGGCCTACAAATAGCATTCTACGTAAGGAAGCTACACACAGTTCTCTTTTTGATTTTTTAGAGAGGGCTTTTTCAGTCTGTGATAGCACATTTTATGGAGGTCAGAGGTCAACGGCTCAAGTCTGAACTCTAGGCCAAGAATTTTAAGGCAACTAAACCCAGCAATTCTTCAGCATGCATATTTTTATGGCCATATGTTGTTGATACAGATTTAGCCCACATTATGGCTCTTATTTTCCTCCAAATATTTTGCAGCTGTCTATGCTCCATGGAAAAGTTTTAGACACATGCAGTCCAGGAACTGGAAATTACCATGCCAAGCAAGAGTCTGTGTGTCAGGAATGTGAGCTTGTTCTTAACCTGTGCTTGCACCAGCGAACAGGAGGTACTTATCTGTAAATATTATGTAGCTTGTGGTTCTGAGGACTTTAGCTTGTTGCTAAGTCTTACTGCAATACATATCTTTTCTCTAGAAAAAAGTAAGCAGGAGGTTCTTGGTCCTATTATTCCCTTTCCCACTAGCAAAGCCTGAAAAAGAGTACTGCCTGTATCGCATCCCTAGATATGAAGACAAGTCATTGCAGGTATCTTCTGCAATGACATCTGTTCGACTTGTAACAAGCTGATAAGATCTCATGAGATAAAAAGCATCTTCAAGTCACATGCACAGAAAAGATGGAAGAATTCAGGGCACACAGTAAAATCTAGCTTTGAGGTCAGGAATGATGCATTGGAAAGAGCTGGGATATACACGGTTAACAGCCATTGAGCAACTTTAGAGGCTTAGTACATGGACAGCTGTTCTCCTTTCCTTTATACTAGCTACCACTCATAGTATCAGCTCTATGTTCCATCCTTTTTTCATCACCATTGCTGCAGTTTGAGTACTGGAAATAAAAGACTGAGCAGACATGGCAGTGTATATGTTAATGTGAACCTACAAGGCAGTTCACTTCCCTGAGGACAGGCAAGACAGGACCATGTGGTATAGTTCAGTCTGATGCTGATGCTTTTTGCCAACAGTATATTAGGATGAAGGTAAAGTACATGGGTACAAAGTGTGAGGGGCTGTTTTCAGTCAGAAGAGAAAGGAAATGCTCCAGCTCCCGAGTGTTCCTGTTGTTACGGCAACAGAGGGAGATATCTGCACTAAAAGGAAAGGGTCGAGAAATTTGTCTGAACTACTGAAGATACGCAGGAGGGAAAAAGCAAAGAAATTGGTTCCAGGAGAGATGTGGCAGCTGCCACAGACCTAGGAGGGAGGGAGGAGAAGGCAACTCTGTCTGGGTACATGCATATTGTGTCACATCCACCTCTTCCCTTGAGAACACATGTTCCTGCAGCACAGAGCTATGAATGCAGCAATCTGCGCTCTGGACCCGTTGCTACTGCGTGTGTAAAGAGAGAGCCTTCTTACCCCCTGAGGTAAACATTAGCAAGCTGAAACAAAGCAAACGGGTACTCTGAAACTGTGGCTGTGTGACCTCTCAGCAGAAATGAACTGCCCGCAGTGATCAGCAAGACTCGAGAGTTGATTACAACAGTCATTACTGCCCCCTCAGTAAATGCAGGAAAAGAACATGTGCTCTGCCTACACTGCTAAGCTAGCACGGTATGCTGTTATCTTGACTATAGAGATCTCTTTTGCAATAAACTAGTTAGTTCACCTACATGAATGTTATAGAATCTACAGAAACTTTTTTTTAAGCACCTGCAGTGCACACCTGTATGAACCTGGAATGGCCACCTTCCAGGCAGCAGGTCTGTACCTAAGCCTTTCCTTCACTCATGCAGATGCCAGCTACTGTCATCAGCCATGAAGCCACTCTGCTATGAAAGGCTACAAGGGAGATCTTGGGTCTTGATGTAAAGAGAGATGGGCACAAAAAAGAGGGAGCCATGAGCCATGATAAAGGGTATCAGGTGGCATGGAGGCCAGGTTTCAGATCTGAGCACACTGCATCCTTGATGTAGTGTGGACACAAGCAGTTGGGCAGTACACTGGGAGTGTATTGCGTGAACACAAACAGCACTCAGTCCTGCAGTCCTTTCACCAGGGCTGCAGGTGGGACTGTGGTGGGTCCACCTTAGCTGGATGCCAGATGCTATCCAAGCTGCTCTCCCATTTTCCAGCTATAGTGACTGTTGATATAGCCAGTGGAAACTGACATTCTTCTGAGGTACAATATAGGAAAAATATAACAGGAAGGATTTGTGTGGGTTTGGGGGTTTTGTTTTGTTTGCGGTTTGTGTCTCATTTTTGTTTGTTTTTTTTTACTACAAATTGGAAGTTAACTGTAAGTTATTTAATTAATGATGGCAGTAAAATTAATACAGACTTAGGTGCAAAATAAATGATAGTAGTGTCCTCTGGGAGGCACCAGCACTGTAGGTTAAGAAGGATTCATGGCACCCTAATTTCCTATCAGGTCCGCTGTCCTGACTCAGAAGGATCACCAAAACCTTCATAGCAAAGTGTGCGTGGGGGTGACCTGAAGGCAACCTGTATGCAGTGTTGCAAACCATGTTGCTCTACTAACCCACAGAGGACAATTCTCACTAGGAGAACTAGGACCAGTAAAAGTAAGTAAAAGATGGACTTATAAAGGGCAAGCTATTCATTACCCTTGCTAGAAGCAATGCTAGAATAAAGGTGGCTACAAACACTAAAGGGTGGGCACTCAATGATGGCCTTTTTAAGACCCCAGTGATGAAGCTGTCTTAAAACATCTTCTTCCCTACTGCTTGGTTGAAGGGTGGATTGCCCCACACAATTATTATTCTCCCTTGTTAAAACTGAACAGAAAGTGTCTTGATCTTCAAAACCAGCATATTGTTACACAAGCTGAGAGTGGTCAGCTGTACTGCTCCATTTCAGATAAAGCCAGACACTTCTTTAACCTAGTAATTTCAGTTAGTGACAGGAGTGCTCATAGAATCATAGAATACCAAGCTGGAAGGGACCTCAAGGATCATCTGGTACAATCTTTGTTGGCAAAGCATGATCTAGACTGGATGTCTCAACACCCTGTCCAGTTGAATCTTAAAAGGGTCCAGTGCTGTGGAATCCACCACCTCCCTGGGGAGATTATTCCAATGGCTGTTTTACTCGCTGTGAAAATTGTTTCTCTTGTGTCCAGTCAGTATCTCCCCAGTAGTAACTTGTACCATTTATCCCTCATCTTCTCATTGTGAGTCTTTGCACGGGGGAGTCTCTGTCTTCTTTGTAGCCACCCTTTAAATATGGAAACATGGTGATAAAGTCCCCTTGTGCCTTCTTTTCTCAAGACTGAACAGACCCAGCTCTCTCAGTCTTTCCTCACAAAGCAGGCTTCCAGTCCTTGGATCATCTTTGTGGTTCTTCTTTGGAACCTCTCCAGCCTGTCCACATCTTTATTCTTTTTCTTTTTTTTTTTTTTTTTTTTTTTTTTCTGGTCTGCATTCATACTGTAGCACTTCTGTTTTTTGATTAAGGTTTCCCTGGACACTAATTTTAATTGGAATTTGAGGAATTGCAAATGGCTTCACAAATGACTTCTTAATCTGATGAAACGAGCAAGGAATAATACAAAGGGTAAAAATGCCTCAACATCCTGCTCTTATCAGAGTATTATGGGAAACATGTAAATAAAGAAAACAAATCAGTGCCCCATGCACACTTCATCAACTGCCTAACAACTTGCAACCAGTTAATTACACACCTTTAAAATGCATGTACAGGAGAAATGATTCAGAACCAAGCCTATAATGAGAAAGGACAGCACAGAAATACTGATTCCACTCAGGGAAATTTAACCCTTTACATTTGACAGTGCAGAAAGAATGTACAGTATGTCATATCAAAGTAACAGCTGCTTTATGCTAAGCATTTAATGACCGCTAATCTACAATGATCACTACATTTGCTTACTGCTACTAACCTTTGTAATCTCTACTCCTTACTTAAAAGGAAGATAAGGATTTACACATTACACATAAGAACTGAATGCTAAGTTAGTTACCCTAGACTAAATATACTGAAGACTATTAAGTGATAACTAATATTAGGGTGAGTTACTTTCATATTTCCAATTATCTAGGACCCATGTAGCCCGACAGCTCAGTAAATACAGCATTGCTATGGTTAGCAGCAGAACATGAATTTCATTCCAACTTTGAAAATCCTTGGGACTTATCTGGCTTTGCAGAGCTTGCTTTAGCATGGTTTACTTTGTTTATCTGTAACAATTTTCTCATGATCGGGTGGTAATTGTCTCATATGCTGATCTCCTCTTTGGACGCCAGTGAAAGGACATGAGGAAATGGAATGAGGCTGCATCAGGGGAAGTTCAGACTGAACATTAGGAAAAGGTTTTTCACTGAGAGGGTGGTCAGTCACTGGAACTTGGTAGCCAGGGAAGTGATCACAACACCAAATCTGCCAGAGTCCAAGGGGCATCTGGACGATGGTCATATGGTTTACCTTTAGGTAGTCCTGTAAGGAGCAGGAAATTGAATCTGATGATCCTTATGGGTCCCTTTCAACTTGAGACATTATATGATTCTACAATTCTGTATTTTACTTTGGTGTAATTTTATATAACTGTGTGACACAACCATTATATGTAGTATGAGTGGTTAATAAGCAGTTACTTGTTAGAATGAAATGTTTACGCCCTTACCATAATAAATGCAATGCAGGGGATTACAGTCATGAAATGCCAGGACCGGAGGGAGGCTCAAGATGACACTGGAAATTTTGGCTGTAAACAAATGACCTAAAAAAACACAGATGTGGGAGTAAGTCAGGGAAAGACAGTTTTAGGGGTTACAAGGAGAACAAATAACTACCGCCACACTGAATCAAACCGCCTTAGCACCTGTGGAGGTAACAGAAGGGTGAGCACAACACTGGAGATAGAGAGGTGGATGTTACGAACCTTTCACAAGAATTTTAACACTTTTTTAACTCTATTATTTGAGAATTTCTTCCTGTAATAGTGCTGTTTTCTTTTCCTGTAATTATTAGACTTGGACTGATTCTTTCATTGGCCTGTCAAGATTTTATCTACGCTGACAACATAGACTTAACTTTGCAAATCATGTTGGCTTCCTTTTTTCCTATGACAAAAATTTGAGGGTAAAAATGGCTCCTTGAGGAAAGCCTGCACAATTGACTATTGTAAGTAATTTTTGTATTTTCTGCCCTTCAAAGACTATGCCAGTTTCACTGACTGCTGACAGGATTTCAGGAATAACTTGTGTTTTGACTCTTCTCTTTTTCCCTGATTGTGGTGTGTCACTACAGAGTTTCATACCCTGCTGCCTGCCTGACCAACTGGAAGCAAAATGTACTTTATTCTGAGCAGGTTGTGTTTCAGTATGTATGAGCTATAATGTAAACAATATGCGATGGTCAAAAGAGGTTCAACACCAAGGAACAGAAATGTCTGTCCAAAAATCTTTAAACGTTAACTTCCATAATCAACCAAACCAGATGGTTTTCAATCCATGTAAATGAAGAGCACTGAACCATGGGGAAGTGCACAGGTACTAACATCAGACGGGGAGTTTTGGGCTGTACTCACACGAGTATTTGGTAACAGCTTTCGGCAGGGTCCCTGAGAACCCTGGTGCAGGCATGGTGGGATGATTTTTCTCCCATGGTGAGCAACCTGTATGTGTCTACATCTGAGGGAGTTATCAAGAAGGACTGAGTAGAAACTGAGGACTAACAGGAACTTCCAAAATGTGATTTATCTGTTTCTTTGCTAACATCCACCTGTGAATGAGATTAATCCTGTCCTGGAAGGCTATGTCACGTCATTCATATACAGGAAATTTAGACAAATAGTTCATATGTAGATAGCTATGTTATACATATGAATGTAGACTACTCCCATTGAAGATAAACTTCCATTTGGGAAAAGACCACAGAAATGAGTGTGCAGTCCTTTATCACAAGCCATTATGGGAGTCCAGGAGCTAGCAGGGGTTAGGTGCCTAGTCATGTAATAAAATGGAGATGTACAGTAATAATTAAGATGCACAATTGCTCTTTTCCCAGTACAATAGCAAGTTTAAGATTTATTGCTCTCTTTTGAGCCTCACTATTCATCACTGCCCTTGGGCCACAGGTCCTTCAGGTCCCAGCTGGATGATATGAAGTGTTTATCTGCAATCTCCATTTAAGCAATCATTCTTCTGGATCTTCTGCCTTCAGAGCTCATGCCCTTTTTTCACAGCACCTTTCCTGTGTGCTCAGGCTCCAGCCCAATATTCTCCTTCAAAAAAACACACCTCTTCAGAACTGTACACTCAATACCCCTCAAACATTTACTCTTTCATTCTTATTTATTCTTTTATTACCTGGAGAAAGAGAAAACAGGCCTGAATACTCTACAGACAGTTGCATTCACAAAAGTATGTTACTTAATTTTAACTCAAAGCAAATACTGCTTATCTCCCATAGATTTTCCCACACTCTTAAAATCTGAAATTAAATAAAGCTAGGAAAACTGAATTAAATGTGTTTTTTAGCATAGAGTTTGCCGCAGCCTGCAGTCTTTCAAATGGATACTGCGGTACAAGAATTCTATGGATTGTCATGAACACTTTAATGGTACTCTCAACTGAAAAGCCATTGAAGAGCTGGATGAAAAGGGCATGCTTTACTTCAGCCACTGGTGCATCAAAGCATGGAAGCAGCAAATGTTTTCAGTAGCTATTTGTTAGAGCTGAAAGCAAAATAAACTATTCTTTGCTTCTAGGTAGCAATACAGTTGCAACAAGAACACTTAGAAGAAAAAAGAAATATAAAATGGCGCAAACATTGGTAATGGTAATTTGCAGCTGGTAACTTTTGTATCTGCTTCTGTTAAATATCACTTTACCTACGAATGAGAGTAAGAATGGGCATTTTGTGCTAGCTGTTTAGCACATGCCTCATTTCAAAATGAAAAAAGCTGCTGCTAAGACATCATTCAATTTTGAGAGGTTTACAGCAAAAACATTTAACCAGAGAAGAGTTTCAGCAGGAAATATTTCATATTGTCAGCTTTGAATGCATAGAAACATTGGGGCATGCTCCTGTAAAACACCTCTCTAATGTTACAGTTGCAAGTATAGCACCATGCTTTCCTGCAGTAATTTTGAACATTTTGTGATGATTTCCCATTTAAAACTTTTACATTATGGCTGATGAAAATCAAGATGGTGGGTACCAGGGGCTGAATACTGTATTCCTGTGCAACTGTTCTGCTGACAGGCAGGGTACACAACAAAATGACCACGCTACCTGTATAACTTGCACAGTTTATTAAACAAGCTCATTAAAGCGATTAGGTACACTAAAGCAAAAAGCACACGAAGCAAATTGGCTATAGATCTATAACTATGTAAGTATAATAAAGCAAATCAGAAATATATATATAAAGGAAAATCAGCAACGCGTCAAATCATTACTGCATAGAGATAATAGGGATTAAGAAGAAATACATCACCAGTTACCACCTAATCATTATCCAGGCCCACACTTCAAGCTGTGAAGGCCTTAGCAGCCAATGCCAGGAGACTCAGCTAATTGGGAAAACTCTTATGCTGTGCATCCTCCCATAGGTGAGGCTTTGGATTCAGCCATAGGAAGGTCCTGCTTTTACACTCTTAGAAAACCAACTGTCTTCATGCCAGATCTGTAATTGTTCACTCTTGGGGTCATGCAGTTTCTCTTGATCTCACTGTTGCCTGCACCAAGAGTGCTGGCCAAGTGCCCCGGTGTGGCCAAGTACGAAGGTCACAGAACAGCTGCACCCTTTTGTTTCCCTGCCTCTTCCACAGTCACAGTGAACATAAGCACAATGAACATATATACTCTACCAAATACACTTTTATGAAAAGCATACTTTGTTACATCTGTCATGAGAGGGAATCAACTCTCAGTTAGGTTCCCATCCATTACAGCAATGCCTTTGAAAAGCTTATTGTAGAATCTTAGGGTGAGCACAGGACTCAAATATGTTAAAGAAATGATGCAATAAATAAAGGGTAATTGACAGCAAAATTAAGAATTATTTGATTTTAAAGGTGGTGCTTATTTAAAAATGTGTTGAGAGAAAACAAAAAATCAAATAGGAAGCAATCAGTGGTTTACAGTAGGTAACAATATATTGGTATCACAGTAATTTCAGCAGAATTACATTAAAGCTAATTCAAGTTATTGTGCAAATGTTTTAAGCATTAAAAGGTGTGTAAGCATTGCTGAAAGGTTCAGATTTGACAAGAGGCTGGGCACGCTGTGTTTGGAATAGTGTGTAACATGAAATTTTATAGATTATGTACAGATAAATCAAGAGCCTTGTACTAAAAAATGGTCTTAGAGTATGTCTTCCAACTCAGTCCATTAATAGGTAGGTACTCTATGGTACTGTCTTCTAAGAGAGTGTTTTCCCATCTCAAAAACTGTGCAAAAATAAAGTGTACCTCCTCTGTAAAAGGATGCAGTAAGCATACAGATAACTATACATTCCTACTTCCATAGAAGAGCTTCGAAGTCAAAATAATTTCAATTTACTTGATTTTATATTTGAACTTAAAAATAACATTTTAAGTTACAAATAATTGACAGCAGAGAGTCAGGCAGAGGTGTCACATTTTTTCTTGTAGTTCCCTGACTAGTAGAAATATTTCCCATTTCGTAGGTAGGCCAGAGGCATATTCTACATGGATAACAACCTCTAGTGTATTTCTCTGCCATGAGTGTGCCCATCAACTACTGAAGGTACATGAACTATCTGGAAAACCTCTTACTTCAGACTATGTCAGCACCTGCACTTGTTACAGCAGCTGATAAAAGCAAACACTGTGACTGAAACCAAACCCCGGTGTATCCATCTGCACTGGACAGAACAATCGAGCTCCGTTCATGAACACAGGACTAGAAGTACCGCACAGCCTTCTCCTATCTGCTGCAGCTGTGGTTTCCATCAGTCCAGATGAAATCCGGGATGCATTAGGATGACTAACTCATCAGCTAACAAAACTCTGCCTTTTCGGAGTGGATTACAATATACCCAATTTACAGAACTGCCTTATGCTGGAACGTCATGTAAAAACTCCCAATATTACACATTAACACTCCAACCAGTCAATTTTTATCGAACTACCAAAACATGGCCACAGCAGCGGAGTCCCTGTGTATCTGCACTCCTGTCACAGCTGAAAACACGGCTGCTGCAACCCAACGGCCTCAGGCGTTGGGGGCTCTCACACAACTGTAAATACAGACGCTTCAGAAAAGCCAGACCTCTTTGCAAATGGCTCTGACGCAGGCCAACCCGGTCAGGCTACCCCGAGCACGCCAGAAGCTCCCGGTGCCGATCACCCCCACGCCACGCCGCGATCGGACCCGCGATCGGACCCGCACGGCCCCCCCCCGCCGGCCCGGGGCACCGCTGCCCCGGCCGGGCCTGCGTCAGCCTCACGCAGCCCACGGCCTCTACCCCACGTGACCGAGGCAGTGCCGGCCCGCCCCCCGCCGGAGGGAGGAGAGGGTAAGCGGGACGGAGCGTCCGCAGGCGCGGCGCGGGGCGGGCTCAGAGCGGGGAGCCGGGAGCCGGGAAGGAGAGCGGCTGGCGCCGTGGTGGAGGAGGGAGGGCGACGGGCGTGAGGAGGGGGAGCGTAGGGGTGTGAGGAGGACACATGCCGCGCGTCAGCCCGGCCGCCAGCCCGCGCCGGCCTCTCGGTGCCGCCTCTCT
>JANRGW010008810.1:0-10869 GCA_024733675.1 Psilopsiagon aymara | reverse complement strand
TTGCATTCTTTCGATTCTCCTTCCCATCCCTCCAGGAGCTGAGGGAAGAAAAAGGGGGAAGTGAGTGAACAAACTGCTTGACTGATTTACAGCTTAAACCACGACACTGATGTATATTTCTATTCTTTTTTTTGACCTGATGGTTCATCTTTTCGACTTACCCAGTGGCCTGAGGCCTGTATGGAACATGTAGTTGCCAATTTCTAATTTTTTGCTAATTTCTTGTAACAATTTTGCACTAAAGTGTGAGCCTTGCCCAGAAGAAATTGCTGCTGGTACTCCAAAACGAGGTATTATATCATTTAACAAGGTCTGAATTACTTGTCTTGCATTATTTATTTTACAAGGGAATGCTTCTGGCCAGCCTGAAAAGGTATCCGTTAGCATCAACAAATATCAATAACTACCTTTTCTTGGTAATTCAGAAAAAATTATTTGCCACTGCTGTCCCAGATAACTTCCTCTCCCAGTTACCCCAGTTTGATTTCTATTTTCAATTTTAGGATTATTCTTGAGACACAGCTGACATTGTCTAAGTATTAATACAAAGAGTTGCTAACCCAATGAGTTTTATTATGTTTCTCCTGAACTAGCTTTCAGAGCTGGTTATAGAGATTTACAATTCGCCCATCAGGTATATAAACCCAACCCTCTTTGTTTTCCTGTCCTTTCAGATCTTCAGTCAACTTTCTACCCTCTTGAATATCTAGGTTTAGATTTCTTGCTTGTTAGTTTGCCATCAGGGATTAAGGACATGATTTTAGATTGTTCAGTTGCTCATTTGGCTTCAAAATTGGACAAACTATTTCCAGTTTCCCTATTAGAGTCACCTTGTTGATGCCCTCTACAACACATAATGGCTACTTCCTCAGGTAGCTGAACAGCTTCCAGTAGTCATAGAATTTCTTTAGCATGTTTAAACTATTTCCCCTGCATGTTCAAAAGATCTTGTTCTTTCCAGATAGCACCATGTGCATGGACCACACCAAATGTGTATTTAGAATCAGTCCAAATATTTATCCTTTTGCCTTTAGCCACTATCAGGGCTCTCGTTCAGCGTGTTCCAGAGGTTTATCCTTCAAATCTGGTTGGCTTGAATATACAATCTTTATAGTGGCCAAGCAGTTGTGTGCTAATTCTGTTGGTTGTTCCTGAAAAATGGATGCTGGATTCACATTAGTGACCACAATTTCTATATCATTATGTTCCACAAGGATGTCCTGGTATTTTAAAAAATGTGAAGGAGATAATCAGTGGGCTCCTTCTGTTCCAAGTCTGCTAATACAGCATGGGACACTAGCACTGTAATCTTTTGTCTCAAGGTAAATTTGTGAGCCTCTTCAGTATTCAAGACAACTGCCGCCACAGCTCTTAGGCATCTGGGCTATCCTTTGCTTGCTCCGTCCAGCTGATTTGAAAAATATACCACTGCCCTCTTATAGGGTCTTAGTTTATGAGTAAGGACCCCCAAAGCTATTCCCTGTTCTTCATACGAATATAGCCAAAAGAATTTAGTCACATACAGAAGTCACAGAGCTGTAGCTCTCATTAGCTCTGTTTTTAAATTTATAAACCTCCCCCTCTGCTGAATAAGCCCATTCCAAAGAGGGAATATTTCCTTTTAACAGTTCATATAGTGGTCTTACCAGAACACCATAATCACGCATCCAGAGTCTGCATCATCCAGTTGTTCCCAGGAACATCTGAAGCTCCTTGATGGTTGACAGTTGTGGAGTTTGACAAATAGCTTCTCTTCTAGCAGTTCTTCTCCCCAGGCTCCTTCTTGCCTTTCTTGAAGATGGGAGTGGCAGTTGCTTTATTCCCGTCTTCAGGAACCCCTCTCAATCATAATGAGTTTTCAGAGAGTGGCCTCTCAATTATGTCAGCCAGCTCCCTTGTCACCCATCAGGTTGCATGGTTTTTTTGTACATCTATTTAAGTGCTCTTTAACATGGTCCTGCTTCTTGCTCCAGGCTTCCCCTTTACTCTCAGGAATCTGGGATTTCTGAAGGCCAATTTACTGCAAAGACTGAGCAAAGAAGGCCTCAGTACCTAGGCCTTTTCCATGTCCTTTGTCAACAGGTCTCTTGCTCTATTCAGCAGCAGGTCTGTGTTTTTGCTAGTCTACCTATTGCTGTTGATGTACGTGCAGAATCCCTTATTGTTGCCTTTCACATCTCTTGCCAGAATTAACTTCTGGTCAGCCTTGGCTTTCCTAATCTTATAACTGAATGACTGAACATGGAATGCCATGTGTTGAACAGTAACTCCATACTTTGCCAGGGCCTCCTGCCCTTGCTTCTTCCTCTTGCACACTTCCTTCTTACGTCTTAGTTCAGTCACGAGCTCCTTGTTGATTCATGCAGGCTTCCTACTGCATTTGCATGATTTTCACTTTGACAGATGAACCATTCTTGAGCTTGGAGAAAGTAATTTTTGGATATCAGTCAGCTCTCCTAGACCCCTTTTCTCTCTAGGTATGTACCCCATGTGATTTTTCCAGGCAGATCCTTGAAGAGGTTAACGTCTGCCCTACTAAAATCTAGGGTTGTGGTTCTGCTTTTTGCCCTGTTTCCTCCTCTTAGGATTCTAAACCCCACCATTTCATGGTCATGGCAGCCAAGGCAGCCCCCAACTTTCATATATATGATAAATTCTTCATCTTTTGTAAGCATCAGATGCAGCAGTTCTTTGTTGGCTCTCAATCACCAGTGTCAGGATAGTGTCAAAATATTCTAGATTGCATGAGCCCTGTGGGATTGTCCTTCCAGCAGGTATCAGGGTAAAGCCCACCATGAGAACCATAGTCTGTGAACATGATGAGGCTTAAGATAGCTGTCTCCCTTACCAATGCATCTCTTTTCAATACTAAATAATTATAGATCACAAAATTTAAACTAGAACAGAAAAATGCCAATTGAAATGCTTTTAAGACTTATTTCCTAAAAGTGTATTTCACCATAAATTAAAAGTATATTTCACCATAAATTAAAGCAGAAGGTAGGAGCCAATGTAACAGATTAAATTTTTTTTCCTTACGAAGTGCAAACAATTTAAATCTTATTCCCCTGGTACTTCAAAATTCTGGTCAAACTCACCTTTGATTAGAATCAAATTAGCAATTTAGAGTTGCTAGTTGTGCATGTCAACATGAAATTAAACCTTCTGAGTTAATATTTGAGGAGGAAACTTGCTATATCATCATAAAATTATTTAGATTAACATAGTAATGTCATGTTGAATAAAGACTAATATAATAAATA
Organism: Psilopsiagon aymara; assembly: GCA_024733675.1. Lineage (NCBI taxonomy): Eukaryota > Metazoa > Chordata > Aves > Psittaciformes > Psittacidae > Psilopsiagon > Psilopsiagon aymara. The sequence continues at coordinate 7,606 of JANRGW010008810.1, read as the reverse complement.
TTTTAATAAAATTAACATATTAAACAGTGAAGGTACAAAGGACTCATTTCAAAGTGATGAATAGTCACAATTTTCTGAAATCAGTAGAAGTTCAAATTACTTTATGCATTCCAATTCATGTCTTGTTAATATCAATTTTGGTAGATACCTAGGAGAGGCAAAACTGAATGTATACTTCCCACTCTTCATCCTCTTCCAAAAATCATTCAGAGAGTAGATAGAAGAGACTTTTTATACATGATACTTCTAATTTAATTTCACCCTTTTCTTCCCCATTTTCCATCCCAAAATTCTTTTCACGACTGTCTCAGTTCTCTGACAGATACATTCAGTGAGTAGGATAGCAGAAGTCACAATTACATTTTCCTTTATTTCAGTACACAACTTTTATTTTGAATCAGTGAGGCTCATGAGATGCTTAATATATATCAACAAACTTTGTGGCTTTTTAAGGTTGTATAGGTATATTTTCTGTGAAAAGAACAAAGAAACATATGAAAGAGATCCCTATGGGTTCATTTCCATTTATAAAAGAAATTTGATGAAAATAAGAATGAGTCTGGAAGGCTGTGAGTCTTCTATTTTCAATGAGAATAAATATGTTACTTCATAAATAAACAAATATAACTGCATAAAAGTGTTAACTTTTCCTTAAAATATTGTTACTACCTAATTGATAAATTATTATCTTCCAAATAATAGCAAATATTGCTTACTTATCCTTTGTTTGGATCAGACTAGCAGGCAAAAGGTAGCAAGAAGGAATTCAGATTAAGATGTATATATATTTATCAGATTATGACAGGAGAAAAAAGGTTAGAAATTCACACTTTTTGCTAAATACATACTTGGTGTTCCAAAGATTTCACTGTACTGAGGAAAAATACAAATACTTAGCAAGGGCAATATGTCTATTCAGAGGTGAACAAGATAATATCTAACTTCAAAAACATACAAAATATCTTTCATATATTGAGATCAAAGATGAAAATCATTTCTTTATTTTTATTCTGTACTGTGGTAAAAGCCAAAGGTTGGGTCAAAAAATGCCATTCAACAGCCTTGCTACCTGTGAAAAATTCCAGCAGCAGTTGGAAAAAAACCAAAAATTAATATAATTGTTTTACCAAAAAACCCACAAACATTGACGAAAAAAATCTGAAGATAATATCAGCTGAAGAAAGAGTTAGAAAATGAGTTGAGAGATCAAGGAAACATCATTGATATAGATGAGGATTTTTTTGAAGTTAATTAGAAATAAAGGGTTAAAAGGAGTAACAATCACCAAAATTTTACATATGACACGCAGGAGTTCGCAAATATGAGTTAAAGTAATGGCAGAACTTAGACTTCATCACTTTGTCATATGCTTAAATGCCTTCTCTAATTGATGAGCAGGCTAGTCTGGTCTTCTGAAATCTTGCAGTTATGTTGTTTTGTTTGCTTGTTTAAAGCAAGCTTTTTAACATAAAAGAATAAATTTGTTTGCATATGCTTGATTAATAAAAGTACATTTTTGCATCCAGTAAGAAACTGGGGAAAAAGCCACTTTGGAAGACTCCTAAATCAGTACATGTAGAAGGGTAGCTTTGAAGTAGCTTTCAGAAGAGAAGTTAGAAGAAGCACTTAGAATAAATTACGACGTACTGCTTGTGTCAAACCAAAACCTGAGTTCTAGGATTGTCTGTATAATTCACTGAGATCATAAGTCAAAAAAAACACCATGCATGACAATCATTAGATTGGGATTGTCTTTCTGAAATTCTTTCTAGCTTGTGCATGTACTTCTTAACCTATTTACTTTTAGTCTGACATCCTGCTCATCTGTTCCTTTTTTATAGAGCATTCTACCTCAGGGTGGATTGCTAAAGGGAGCTAATTTGGCACAAAACCTCTTAGGTGAGATTAAAGGTAAAGTTTGCTTTGTTTTTTGTAGCCTTGCAAAAAAAATATGATACCTACAGTACAGAACAGTACATCATCCTAACTCTCGGGCTGTCATCACAGACTTTCCAAGGCTGTAGAGCATATGAAAGTCTCACAAATCTTTTTTTCAGGTTTGAAACTATTTTCTGATTGAAATATTGAGCCTTTCCAGCACATTGTCTAATTTGGTATTTATTGAAATTGTAAGTTAAAAAAGATTATTACATTAGGGATAAGAAGACGGTATGCTAAACTGAACTTTCTGTAGGTGCTCCTGGTGCAAAGGTGTCAGATGCTCCTGATATTAACTTGTCATTAGTGTGAGAATTGCAATAAATGAAATTGTATTTTATATTTCTTCTGCAAAATTGCAACTTTTGTTAAAACAGTATGTAAGATTATTATAATTAACAGGAAAAACCAACTTTTTAAACCTTCTATTGAGACAAGAAGGCACCAAATGTAGTCAGTTCTAAGTAATGTTAAGTTTGATGGCTTTGTAATGGAAAATAACTGAGCTTCTTGAAGGTAGTTGGCATAGATTTAGGTCCTTACCATCTTACTACAAAAAGTGTAAGAAAAACAGGATCTTGGGATGGGGAGCATCTGGGACTAGCAGATGTCCAGGATGGGAGTAGTTAAGCTAACTGATAAGTAGAAGGACAGGATGATTGCTATGTCTGTAATGTTAACTAAGCTGGTGCTTCAAAGACTGCTAGAAGTGATGAAGATTGCTGGAAGAAGTAAATGACCCTCAAAGACCAACACCACATTTTTGTATGCATGCAGGAAACTTTCTGGAAAATGATGTAATTCTTGTGTAGCCTCATGAATACATATGTACACCCAGTGACTATATAAGGACGGCCTGTGTAGCAATACGGTGATACTCACTAGGAGCTACCCCCGTGTCTCCTGGCTTCACAGTAAAGAATACCTGCTTGTCAACTTGAAAACTTTGTTGGCGAGCTTGTGCCTGAAGTTTTCTCTGAATCAGGAGCTACAGGCTTGTCAGCTTCCACTCAGTTCCCTAGAGGTCAACTGAGCAACTGATTCTGGAAATCATTTCCAGATATGAAAATGTTTGGGAGTAGTCAGCCTGGATTTATGAGAGGGAAATCGTGCTTTATCAACCTGATAGCTTTCTACAATGAGATGACTATCCTGATGAATGGTACAAGAGCAGTAGCTGCTGTAAGGGTTGCAACAGTATCTCCTATAACATAGTAACAGATACGCTGACAGAGTTCAGTTAGATAGAGTGGACAGAGAAGTGGACAGTTAGATAGTTGGACAATGAGGTGGATCAAAAAAATGACTGAATGCCTGGGTGCATAGAGTTGTGGTCGGTGGAACAAATTCCAGTTGGAGGCCAATTACTAGTGGTGTACTGTACTGGTACCAGTACTGTTCAATATCTTCCTTAATGATGTAGGTGCCGGGCAGAGTGCACCCTCAGCAAGTTCACAGGTGGTACAGAACTATGAGGAATGTCTGGTAGACCAAATGGTTTTGTTGCTGTTAAGAGGGAGATGACAGGCTGGCGAACTGAACTGACATGTATCTCATGAAGTTCAGCAAAGGAATATACCAAGACAAGGACACCAATACATACTGGGGGCCAACTAGCTGGAACATACCACTGCAGAGAAAGACCCTGGGTTATAGCCACCAGCACAAACTGACGGTGAGCCAGCAATGTGCTCCCGTGGCAAGGCAGGTCAACAGCTTCCTGGGTTACACTAGAAAGGCCTTTACTGGATTGGGAGGTTGAGGGAGGTGATTCTTCCTTGGTAAGAGACATCTGGGTTGCTGGACCTAGTTCTAGGCTCAGCAGTACAATAGAGATATGAACATATTGGTGAAGGGCCACAGAGATGATTAAAGGGGCTGGAGCATCTGTTGTGCAAAGAGAGACTGAGAGATCTGGGCCTGAATATCAATGTAGAGAAGGGAAGGAACACACAAGGAAATCTATCTGTATTTGTGGCTGATAGAAGGGAATAAAGAAAATGGAGACATACTCCTTTGCATCCAGTGAAAGGACAAGAGACAATGGGCACTAACTGAAACACAAGAAATTCCATCTGAACACAAGAAAAAGCATTTTTATTGCGGGAGTGCTGAAACACTGAAACAAGTTACCTAAAAAGGATGTACAGCCTCCCATCTGTGGAAGCACTAGTGCATACAGTCTTGGGCAACCTGGTCCAACTGACACCGGTAAGACATCTGGACTAGATGATCTTAAGAGCCCCTTCCAAATTCAATAATCCTGTGATTCTGTGATTTTATCCATTGTATTCAAAACAGTATGAATTTCACACCACAGAGTAGCAAGATGACTCATGTTAATAATCACGACAGCAACTTCTGTGAACAAATTTCAACAGTGATTGTTGATTTGTTGGGTGGTTTGGAGGTTTTTTTCCCTTTGCTTTATAAATAGTTCTTGTCTGGTTTCCTTCAACTAACAGTGTCAGTTCATTTTAAATTTCAGTGAAGCATGCCTCCAGGTATGAGAACAGAACAGCAGTCTGCCTTTACAGTGAAATAATGGTGAAATAAATGCCCTTCCAAATAAATATGTCATACAGATATCACACAGAGTAGATAGTATTGTCTGTTATTATCTTTTCAAGGAAAAGGAATGAAGAGTAAGGCAGGATAATATGCTTCATTCACTAACTTTTGGGAATCTAGTTAGTTGACAAACATGTAACCCATCCAAATCCTTCTTAACTGATTTTCAAAGGCTTTTGGTGAGCTTGTACATTGTCAAACAGAAAAGAGATTCTGCAGGAAGTAAGCTCTGTCTCATGTGGAATCTGTCAGCCCCTGAATTAGAGCTATAAATAGCTAAAGTACTTGCTATGCTCTGTGCAGTACAGATTACCTAAGTTTTGAATTTTTTCAGTGACACAGGGAAGAAGTACAGGTTATAGATTAAAAATCAGGAATGGAGACAGTTTTTAGCAGGAAAGATAATGATATGGCACACAGTATATAGGAAACTGTTAAGCATATTAAAGAAACTGTGGGCACAAACTTACACAAGAGTAGCAATAAAATTATACAGTTTTGTCCCGGCAATGAAGCAGTAACTTCATTAGCAGATAAACATTTATATAGTCATCCTCCAGTTTTCTTCATTTATACATGATTTTGAAGAATAATTTGGTAAATATATTTGAGCAGTACCCTTTACACAGTCTGATTTGTTAACTCCATGTTTTCCATACATTCTGACATTCATTTTTGCATAATTGATATAACCTACTATTGCAAAGCACACCATACTTTGTGTTTTAACCATGCTTTCTCATTTACTTTTTTAACATAGAAAAAAAAATCCCAGGCTTTTAAACACTGTTAACTGTTTCACTGATTTATTTCACACCTTTGCTATGTTTACTTTCACAGTTGCTTAGATACTTTATTATTAGATATGAAAGGTCTATTACTGTTACTATGATAGTAACTCATTGCCACTAATTTTACCTCTGTTGTGTCTTAATACTTTTTGACCCTGAGAAACTGGAAGATCTCTGTGTGTACTTAACTTTTTAATGTATCCAGTACAGAGTGGGTTTTGGTTTGGTTGGTTTTAATAGCCAGGACTCGAAGCAGAATTTGCTGAAGTGATGTATCTTGTTATGTATTCATCAGTAGACTACGGACTATGGTATCTTGGCATAGCTGTTGGAATTATGTTCCAAGTGGAACAGGCAAACATGTATTCCCTCTGCAGTTCGTTACTAGACGTGGAAGTTTGAATCAATATCAAAAAACTAGCTTTAAAACTATAACATTTTGTCCTTTTTTTTTTTTACCCCTGCAAAACAAGCTGTTGGAACTTATGGACATTGCTTCCTTCCCTGGAACTCAGCTGAAGTCAGTGGAAAGACATCATTGATTTCAGTTGACCCACTGTGAAGGAAGTACAATAACTATTCAAAAACCAATTTTTGACCATGTTTATCAATAAAAATCACAACTGTCTGGAGTTAGTAAATATGTATTGCTGAAGCTGAATATGTTTACATACACATATATTTACAGAATGCAAAGTGCACAGGCACATATATAAATATTTATAAACACTCATGCATATTATTTCTCTCAGACAATTAGAAATCACTGTGACAACAGTCTGATCCATCTTTTTTAAAATATTTAAATAAAATTTTATTTGACTGATTTTTATTAAGAGTGCACTTTGAAAGTTACTGCCACTACTTACAGGTTCATATACACACTTACTAGTCCTTAAATGTTATATTCCAAATTAACTGTATGTAAAATACCATGGAGTTGGTGCCATATATATTTAGCTCTGAGGGCTGTGGTCCTTGATTTTTTCTTAGTTGCTAAGGACAAGGCTACCATTCCTGAGAACCAGGAAAGTTGAACTGAAGCAGAAGTGTTCTTTTTACCCAGATTCACTCTTTTAACCGTAGTGTTTTCATGCTTCTCACCACTCTTCGAAGATGTGGAGGCTCATCTGCACTTACTGCTGTTTATCTTAATTTTCATGTTCCTTTCATCTTTCTCACATATTTATAAGGTTGTCTTGCTTATTTTATCAGGTTGTCTTACTTGCCTGCAGTCCCTAATGCTAATCTTGTTTTGCTGTTCTCTGGAAAATCTGTTATTTGAACCACTGTTTACAAGCTTTTCTATGCCTCCCACAGAAAACTGCACACTTCATTGTCTTTTGTTGGTCATACCCTTCACATACATGCGCAAAATGTGCATATATATATGTTTTGTTTGGCAGTGTTACAAAAAATATACACTGCTGTTGCTTATTACAGATATTTTAGACAGGAGGCATCACACGGATGCCAGAAACGTGTTTGACAGGGACAAATTTTGCAATACTCAGAACATTAATGGAAAGCTCAATCTTTCTGGTCAGTGTACTCACTAAAAGTTGAGTCTTTCATCAGAACATTGTTAAAACCCCATTTCTAACAAAAACTGAATTACAGACTTTTTTTATATTAAATTATCGGTGACTGATTTTGGATAAGTCTATTATAAAATGATGTTTCTATTATTAATTCAGGAGGGATACCGGATCTTTTGACAATGTCCCACATGACATCCTTGTCTCTAAGTTGGAGAGACATCAATTTGATAGATGGACCACTCAGTGGATAAAGAACTGTCTGGATGGCCGTACGCAAGGAGTTGTGGTCAATGGCTCAATGTCCTGGAGATCAGTAACAAGGGGTGTCCCTCAGGGATCGGTGTTCTGACCAGCCTTATTCAACATCCCTGTCAGAGACAAAGACAGTGGGATTGAGTGCACCTTCAGGAAGTTTACCAACGAAACCAAGCTGTGGGGGTCGGTCAATATGTTAGAGGGAAGGAATGACATCCAGAGGGACCTTGACATGCTTGTTAGGTGGGCTGATGCCTACCTGATGATGTTTAACCATGCCAAGTGCAAGGTCCTACACCTGGGTCGGAGCAATGCCAGGCACAGCTCCAGGTTGGGCAGAGAAGAGATTGAGAGCAGCCCTGTGGAGAAGGACTTGGGAGTTTTGGTCAATGAGAAAATGAACATGAGCTGTCTTCAGTGTGTGCTTGCAGCCCAGAAAGCCAACTGCATCCTGGGCTGCATCAAAAGGAGCGTGACCAGCAGGTTGAGGGAGGTGATCCTGCCCCTCTA
>JANRGW010008807.1:57888-73243 GCA_024733675.1 Psilopsiagon aymara | reverse complement strand
GGGGGGGGTGGGGGTGGTGTTTGTTTGCTTTTTTGTTTGTTTGGTTTTTGCTTGTTTCTTTTCTGTTGTTGTTGTTGGTATTGTTTTCTCAAATAATTCACCTATAAAGGAATTTCTCTCCATCTCTGAAAAAAGGGATATATTTAGGATCGCTGTTTCAGAAACTGACCACTTACAGTTTGCTAAGTGCTTTAGAAGGAGACAATAAAATGCAGGAGTTTATTCTTGTTTTGAATGTACACATTACCAGCAACATATACATGGTACATCTCGGATCAGTTTATGTACAGTACTTCACAATCTACAATGCAGACCTCAGATCAGCAAGGCACCATATGCACAGTCTTGGCCCACAGTAACCCTACAGAAGTCAACAGGACCCTCTCTGTCCTTTATGTTTTCACATGGGCAGATATTCAGATGACCTGAGGGCTTCTATGTGCATTGGCACATAAAGTCCAAACTAAGCTTTCATGAGGCTATGGTAGAAATGCCAAGGAAATTTTTGCCGTTATGCAAAGCAACTGAACTCATTTGGAAAATACCTTACGCGAGCAAATACTCCTTAGAAATATGGGTAACTAACTCAAGTCTTACAGGCATCTTATAAATATGTAAGTCCACAAAGCTAAGGAATGTTATGATCTAAGAAACCACTGTGTTTTTGAAACAACGAGAGCTCCAACAATATCAAGTAAATAATTATGAAAAAAAGAAAAGATATAGGCACCTTTAGTTTAGTCTTCATGGATAGTATATTTCAATTAATCTTCACTTTGTTTAGCATAAATAGGAAAACAGTCTTCCCAAGTTTCCTGTTCCCAAATGTTTCATATAATCACCTAAGCTCTACCCTGACCAAAAGGTTTACAAACATCAGTGGGAAGCTGGAAATACACAGCCTGCTTCTCCAAAGTGGCAGTGCCAGCCGTCTCTTGTGAGATACAGTACATTTTTCACCATCAGTATTGCCAAAATATAATAATGCTATTCTATTACACATATATGTACTTTACAACACGTTTTTAAGATGTTCCATTAAGATACGCATAAAACACATCCATAAACACTACACTTACAAGACCCCAAAACCCCTACAATGCCAATACCAGCATTTCCCCTAATTCTTTAAGGGAATCAGTATCAGGCACAGTCCGAGTGCATGATATTAAAGGCTGTTTATAAACATTTTTTAACTATCATACTTACTTCAGTACAAAAAAACTGCATTTTCTACTACATAAAATGCTCCTAATGCAACAAGACTTCAATGTGGTAACAGTGCAAGACCATATTTATTGACAATATGTAAACAGCTGTGTCACAGCTTTCTTAATCTGCCAATGAAAATTGCTCATAAAGAGCTGCTCTGTGCTAGAAGCGTATTTCATTTCTGTACAAAAAAATATTCTAAAAGCAATATATGGTTAGAAATAAAAATGAAATGCAGGAATAGAGACATTTTTCTCCTTGATCCAACATTGAGTCAACATCAAGTTTTGTGCTGCAATAAATGAAGGAGGTTGTTTTATTAAGTCTTCCTTTCCAGATTACATCATCTAAGGAGCTCATCAATTTTTATAAACTGTGCTTCTTTAAAATACTGTAGAATATTCCAAGTTTTTAAGTAGTACTGCTTGAAGCCAGAAAACTATGTATTGAAGAATAAAGGCACACCGAGCATTTACACAATGGTTACAGTCTTAAAGAGCTCAAGAGACCTGTGAAGAAGAAGTGAGCCAATTATTTGATGAGCAAATCCACAATGATTTTTTGAACAACAGTTTTCCAAAGGTAGCAACAGTTGAAGATGATCAATAGTCTTGACTCTAGTCCTCCGATCCAGCTATTGGGAATGCCCACGTTTGCTAAGCAAAGACAAGACACACACAAAATAACGAAAATCAAAGAGACTTAAATCCACATTCACAGACCACCGTGGCAACTATGATATGTATCAAAATGACCAAGAATCCTTAAACAGGAATTAAACAGGCTTCAGCTGCCATGGAACACTCAGTTTTGGCTGCCTCCCATGCAAGCTGCTAAGCCTATGCACTCCCCATCTCAGCACAGCAGCTCCCCAAGCCCTCACTGCTCTCTCCTGCCTCCAACCCGCAGAGCTGCTGGCTCTGAGGGCATTTACAGCCCATGTCCCCAACATGGGCTGCCATAGCAGCAAGCTCTCAACATACCACTGCAGCAGGGTTCTAGGAGTTGCTTCCTTTTTTAAAACATCATGGTGGCAGCTGCAGTTGGGGGACACACCGACAAGTGCGAACTTGAATTTCAAGAGACAACTACTTGCCTCTGCAACATAATCAACACTCACTAAACCTTTGTCTCAATTTTTAGTCACTTTTAACCATTGTGATGATGTGCTGAGCAAGGAAGGTGTTGGGAACAGCACTTCAAGTCTGACGTATGGCGCTAGGGGTGGTTTGTGAGGGCCCAACATTTGAAAAAGCAGGTAGCTAAAACTCCAACTCAGACTAATACAGGGCTCCACAAGCCTGTCATGCCATCCATGGTGACTGCACGAGTGCCTGGACCATGCACTGGACGTGTGACAGGATACAGCCATGTATAGCCATGCCAGCAACAGAGGGTTCATGAGGACACAGTCACAAAAGACTGAAGTCCCAGCAAGGTGACACAGGTCTCATGAGGACACAGTCACAAGAGATGCCAGCAGGTCTCTGTTGGAAGCGAACGAATTGTGAAAGGTACACGAGTTAGCCAATATTCGTCAGACTTTCATCGAAAGCAAAAGCCTATCCCTGGCAAAAGTTATCTGCCTGTGCTAAGCTTCCAGTTCCTGCTTCTCTGCATGGAAACATAAGGTCTCCACAGCGCTTTTAGAAATTAAAAGCAAGTCAGGTTTTCTCTAGCTCTGTTCCTTGACAGAACAGTTTTGATCAAAATTTTCCAAAACCATATGGCCTGAGGCAGATGCCCATCACAGAGAGAAGGAGAAACGAAAGCCTATGAGGGTATGAAGAATTCATCGTATGACACTGGAACCAGCATCTTACAGTGAAAACTGCCTAGTTAGCACATTAATAAATTTTACACTTCATTTTGGCATATCTAAGTGAATTAACAGATGACTATTTTGGGAACAAGTAACTTTTTACTGTGTTAGGATCACCTATATAAGTACTTCTCCATCCAACAACTTCAATACAAAAATATTTAAAACGAAAAATGTCTGAAGCGTCTTCTACTAAACAGGTTTCACTCTGGATACAACTAAACCTTTGACTTCAAAAGATATCCAATATTGCTTGGAATCTGCTACCTCAACTTAATTAGATTTTGCAAAGTATAGTAAACATATGCAATGAAAATGAGTTGAGCAAAAAAGTTGGTGAATCAACATGATGCATTTCTAAAGGCAATAGTATGTATACTTCTAAACTGTAGTCTTGAGAGGTTGAACCAAACCAATTACTCTAATGAGTATTTTACTTGGTTTGATGCATTCATTAGACTTTGAGAATTAAGCTAAACCGCCCCATGGTTATGTATACATAACAAAAACATCAACTTCAGATTTTTGTACAGCACCTTTTACATTTACACAGAATAAAAGATGGGGATTATTTTACCTTTCGCAAATTTTCCCCCATTTTAATCTTCCTTCCCAAAGAAATTTTTCAATGTTAAAGCCAGAGATCCTCTGCAGGCAGCCCAATGATTGATTCCCACAGGGTGCTTTTACAACATTCACATTCACTTTTTTCTCAGAATCATAAAACCCAAAATAATCCCCCCACACCCACATTCCAAAGGACATTACCATCCGTCACATCCACAGTCCTACATGTTGACAGCATCTTCACTCAAGACCTAACTTACTGAAATGAAGACATGAGTCCATCACTGCCACTTCAGAGAACAAGGTGAGGATCAGTTAAGCTGTAACTGATGTGTGTTTCATTCCACCACTGGAGGATGCAGTAAAGAAGTATTTGAAGTGAAGCCTGCAGGAGGCAGGAGGTTTACACTACACTGAGCTTTTGCACTTTGGCCACACAAACAGATGTGGAAGAACACAGTTGGTATCCTTAAGAATGTAGAAATCCCAAACTCACATGACAGTAATTTTAAAAAGTCATTTTAAGCACTTCACATCAGCCTGAAACAAGTCCCCTATCATAAATCACTCCAACACACCTCCATCTCAATGCTGACTTTCCATTTCTTGTCAAGTTCCTCCCATTTTTCCTTCAGTGCAATGTTTCCTTCCACCTCTATAGCATATTTCAGCAACCACCTCAAACTATACAAATATTCTTTGTGTCCTCTTGACTTTCCGCCCTAGATATTTTTCCCTCCACTACCTTTCCTCACAGTCAGCAGCAAAGATCCAGTATGAATTGCCCGTTCCAGAAGGCAACGGATCTGTCAACACAACTGAGGCCTTAGCAAGACTGAAACATGTACCTCGTAGCCACCACTTTCATGACTTCTGGAAGACCAGCTAGGTGTCCACAAAGTTGGCAAACTACAGAAAGGGACCACACTGCTTATCTGTAATACAGTAAGCATAAAAAATAGCCTTAAATAGCATATCCAGGCCACAGACCCCATGTAGTAAATGCTTGACTCACACAAAGTCAATGATCATGACCCTAGTGAGCCAAAGATTGTAAAATATATTGCAGAAAAGACAGCCTCTGTTTCCAAAGAGCCAAGTGAGAAATATATTAGCAGCCACTAACAGATTTAAGAGAGCAATAAAAGAAAAAAAAACAAACCAAAACATGACTGATATAAGATGCTGAAGTCCTAAAACAAGGTATGCAAAAGTAAACGGCTCACAAGGACACGGGAGGTTAAAATCACATTGGAACAAGCAACAAAACTGCTTCTTCATTGTGGAGAATACATTTTTTGTACTTGATGTGGTGGAAAATAGAGATTCTGAGAGCATTACTTAAGCCAGAAAGATGACAGACAAGTACAGATTTTCCTCAGTGGAAGAGCAGAGAAAAAAGACTGCAATATGATAAGTATACTTCCAGTACCTGCACATTATTAATCTTCATCACCACTACTGGCACTTCTTTCTCTATTCAGTACCATTTTCAGTATGACCACCTTACTGCATTGGGTGACGCTATCTGGTGTCTATAGGCATGACATGCCCATAGATGGGCCCAGGAAAAATTTAAATGCAAGTGTTCCATTCAAGGCCAGGTGTGATTTTTTAAAAATGCTATGCTGAAAAGAATGCAAAAGCCAAAGGATAAAGTGTAGCATTCCTCCCTTTGAAGGAAAACCACCATCAGACTTGCTCACTTCTGTAATTAAGAATGTTATTTCCAATTTTGAGTAGAAAGCACAGCTCCGAGGCTTTCTTTGATCTTGTATAATGACAATGAAGACCCATCAAGCTCTCTAGAGTCCATTGGTTTTTTATTCTTCAAAGATTGTTTTCTGCTCTCTTTAAATGTTGAGAAGTGTTTAGGTTGAGCTGCAAGATGCAACTAGAAAGTCAGGATGCAACTGCTGGAACATGAAGTGGTTCTTTGCAGATGCTAACGCATACAGGCACTTGCTCAAAACCCACCCTGCTGCCAGCCAGCTCACTGGGAGCTCAGAGGCCGCAAACCTTTGAGACTTCAAGTCTCTAGTCCACCCCCATAATTCAGAGTTTCATGGAAACTCTCAGATCTTATTACTTTACACTGGAGACAGGGATATTCAGCACAATGAATCCCAGAAGAAAACTAGCTTTGAGTGCAATGGCTTTGGTTACCATTTCAAGTTTGAAGTTTGAAGACAGCCTACTAAACTTCAAGACCTTTAAGCCAAATGTAAAATAAATTTAGATTTTAATCTCAGAAAGATTGTTAATGTCTAGAAATTGTGTCCATATAAAACCAGCGACTGTGACTTGCCATACCAGAACCCAGTCTCACGGACTTCTTACAAGAAACCAGAAGCATTTTGCTGGCACATATGAAAAGCCTCTCCAGGAAGAGAGGCTTAATTATTAAACAGAGCAAGCCAAAAGTGCTTATATGAGGGAGTCTTCAGGACTCTCATTCCACATAATGTTCCTGAAGAAAAGCATACTTTCATCTCAGGCAGCTTGTAGACCTGGCAGTAACTTCGTGGGGCTGATAAAGATCCCAGATCCTACTTCCAGAATGACTTGTGGCTTTTATCCAATCCTCTATTGCAAAATGAGCACACAAGTCACATAACTAGAGCTACGAAAAATTAGTATAAATGGGGACAGACAAGTGCCCACCCTGCAGCTAGAGAGTGCTCTGAAGATGGGAAACATGCACCAAAGGAAATCAGACACATCCAAGGGACAAATTACTTACTGGTTTGCCTTCTCAAACTTTTCTTGGGCAAAACAGCAGGCATTTTCTTCAACTTCCTTTCCTAGACCTTGGGGCAAAAAAATGTTGCCCAATTTCTCCATAGAACATGTCTGCATGGCATAGTAGCCTCACACAAGCCACCACTTGTAATACTACTGCTGTTAATAACCAGAATTTCTTCATGTGCCCATCCTCATGAAATCCTGACTGCTCAGGAGATCAATCCCGAATCAGACAGAACCTTTTATCCCTTTGTCTTAGCTGCAAATCCTGTGTATTTCCAGAACAAGCTAACAGTTATAGGTCTGAACTTAAGTCTTCACTGCAGACTCAAATACATTCTGTGAGCACATATATGCAGCCTCATCTTTTCTAGTATCTTTGTAACCTGTGAAGAACAGAGCTTTTTTCAGATCTTTGGTTTTCCACTGCATCAATAAGGTGATATCTCAGTGGTGACTCTTAAAGTCCAAACATGTCAGAGGTGGAATGGGAAATCACTAACCCCATAACATCATAACCTTAATATCAAACAATAATCCTTTTTTGTCCCTATAGAAATTGGATACAAATATGTGAAAATAACATCAAAAGGTGAGTACTCAAAATTAAGTGAAGTCAGAACTGGAGCTTTCATTCTGTCTCAAACACCTGTATCCTGCATGCTCTACAATAATGTAGTCTTCAGTAATCTGAACAAGAAAGTCTCTCCCTATTCCCCAAACTTCTGCCTTAATCAGGGTCTAAAAAAGCTGCTGTGCCAAAGCTAATCAGTAAATAAAACAGACACTGATATTTTCAAAGCAAATTCCAGCGGTCTGTAGTCAAAACACAAGCAACATAACCACAGTAAAAGGGCTGCCACAGAAGGAAAACATGAAGGAGTTTCAAAGTTGCCTAAGTGTTTAACACTGACTTCACTGAATATTTTAAAATAGAAACCACATAACTAAGAAAAACTGCATAACTTAAAAACCATCATCATTTCTACATTCTGTTAGACTGCAACCACCAGCAATCCACCATATCCCAAAAACTAGTAGAAATATTCATATTTGGAAAGACTGAGGGCAAGCAATGTAAATAACCCTGCACACAGCACTAAGTTTTCACACTGACCAATTCAGCACACATGCATGGCTAACCTGGAAAATCTGTTTCTCCCACCTCAAGTGTTCAAGCTACTCTGAGTACTTACAACTGCTCCATTCATTTAATTCTGTATCTGTTTCATTAAAAACAAATTGAAATAGCTTTGAAATAGATGCAGAGAATGATGTAGAAGGCTTATTCTCTCTTTGGGTACTCGGAAGATAATCATTTGATGTTAAAATAATACACTACATCAAGAAACAGCAGCTTCTACTACTGTTTTGCATCTCATCAATAAAATCAAACCAAAAAACATCTTGCAGTAATCACAAAATTTTTTAGGTCTCTGTATACATATTTTTTTCAACTCCCAAAACTAGTGAAAGAAGGGACTGGCATAAAACCAGAGATGCCTTAAAGCCTTCCCAATGACATATACATCTCATGTCTCTTAACCCATGATACCCCTCCAGCTTTCCTGCAGCTGAAGTCTGAGTTAACATTTGGCATAACTTACAGGCAACTTCATCCAGTAAACAAAAATACAAGAGGAAAAAGTACCCAGGCAAACTAACCAGGGATATATGAGAAGGTCTGAAGATTAACAAAAAAAATAAAGCCTAAAATCTGTAGAAGCTGCTTGTGGCAAGAGATGCATGCCTGCACTTGAGAAGTTCATTGTCTGAAAAAGACCAGAATGAACAAAACCCAAACAAATGAGAAAAGGTACAAGAAAATACATACCTAAGAGGTATTGACAGGCAAAGAACTCCAGAAAACAAAGGATGCCTTCCAGCTGGCAGTACATCTTTGCTCACCTCATCAGCTTTCAAAGTCTGCTAGAAGCAGATCTACAAAACTTGGAAGAAAATAAAAAAACCTGTCATTGCTGTATATATTATTTGCATCCTACTACTACAAATCTCAGAGGAACTTACCTGAAACTACTTTAAAAACAAAATCACCCAGGCAAGATCTTTCCCAGCAGCAATACAAGCTGCAGTTCAGAGTTGCCAACTGTATTTCTTGCAGCATGCGCATCATTTCTTTTAGAGATAAATATACTTAATTTACATAGTCTTCAAGGCAGCCAGATGGAAAACAGGATTGATTTCTTGTCTGATCCCCTGCAATTCAGCACTTCGATCAAGTGAGCTAAAAAGGCAGACACCCCTACCAGTGGTTAAATACTGCAGTCTGCAGCACACAGCGTTTTGTCAGTGGAGGAGGAAAGCAGATAAGGCTGGGGTCATGCCTTGGCAAAGATTAACCACCAAAATGAAAGCTCCACTGGATGAGGTTGCTACTGAGGACAGCCCCACCAGGGCACACCCCATAGCAAGCAGCAGAACGAAGACGCCTCTTCTTAAAAATAGTATCACCTCCAACTGAAAAGCGCAGCCTTGCTGGCAGCCAGGGTGAAGCGTTTTGTGTTTGAATGCACTGTGAAAGAAGGTAGAAGCCTTCTCCTCCATATGCCTCAACCATCAGAACAGTGAGCTGGTGAAGAGCCTGCAGAGGGTGTACTCGTGAGAACACTTGGGAACACTTCCCACATTGTTTTGGGGTTTTGTTTTTCTAAACATTAATAAAACACTGTAGCTTACACCTAAGAAAATGAAGACAGAAACAAAGATAATAAGATAGAACTAAGCTAAACATAGGTATAGTTACCTGATGTTACAGATAACTAGTGAGTCATTTGAGCGCCAGAATAAAAGCATTTGAACATTAAAGGCTGCTGGTGCACGATCTGTAAGAGTGGAAGACTACATACATATCCAGGCTACATCTCACAGACCCTTTTTTTCCTCCTCCTCCCTAAGAGTACCTTTATTTTATATGACAAGATGAATCCATTTTGTTCTTTATACAAAGCTCTTTAACAGAAGGAGGACTATTAGTACGAAGAGACTCAAAAAATTAAGCTAACAAGACATGAAGTTATCATCATTCAGGACTCTACATAATAAACACCTTCTCTTAACATGGAAACTTAAAACGCTGTGACTAAAATAGGTAAGTGCAGCAACTTGACAATCATAAGCAATTGTTCAAGAAAATGTGATCTAATACTTGTAATTTAAAATTATCTTGCAATCTGATTTACAAAAAGAAAAAGATATTCAGGTGAGTCAACATTGTCATTACAGGCTGCCTATCACTGAAAGCTCAACTGAATGAGCATTGCAGAAGAATATGTTCTTGCAGAAATCGTTATCAAGATGTAACTCGAAACAATCACAAAGTAAACATGGTCTATATAAGTATACTCATTTCTTAAAACCTGTTCTTATTAGAACACAGAAAGAGAAAACAGGTGACAAACAGAAAGCTCTACAGAAGACAAAACCCTACTGGAATAATCCACAGGTAACAGAAAACTCCATTTAGAATTGATGCAAACATACCAAGTTTGGATATCAGAACGTTTGCATTTTAATGCAAGCAATTCTGGATAGAGATAACTTAAATTACACGGAAACAGATGAGTTTATGTATCTTAGTAGTGCTTTGATTAAGTAGTCCACCACTGAGCACTCCTGATCAAATACTGTTCACATAAGACATGAGAAAATACTCCTCTAAAAGTTTAAAGCACCTAAGTTAATATAAATTACAAACTGTGGCTGCAACATGCAGCAATGAAAGAAACAAAGTAAATACTTTTCTTTTTAGACATTAAACAGATCTATGCATAAACATGCCTTTCTGGAAAATACCTTACAGATCAGAAAACTATTTTGAAGATGTTGGCACGTACAAATCGGAGAAGACTAAGTTTCCAGATCGTGCATTTATCTAACGTAAGTATTTATACTTATTAAGTCTATTAAGAACCCTATTATTAAGAAGCTTGTTAACTGCTGGTGGTAACAAGCTCTTCTCATGCCATGGTGCCATAGTAGGAGGACTCAGGGACAATGGTGAAAAGATAAAATCAGCCATGAATGAGTTCACTGTAAAATTATTTTCTGTCCTTTGTACTCCTCAGACTTCAATAAATCAGAGAGTCTAGTACTAGTTCCTTGGGAAAAATTAAACAGGGATTCTTTTCATTCAACTCACACTCTAAAAGACAGGCCCAAGTTGAAACATTTAATTTTATCCCATAACAGGTAAGTCTGGATCAACTAGCATGATAACCATCACAACATTACCTACCCTCATGGAAGAATAAGGGCTACCTTGAAAAGCTACATTTGGTGGAATGGTGCAACTTCTGGCGAGCTGGGAGACAGTCCCAGAAGCCCACTTAAGGCTCAGCACATTGTATGAAAAAAAGAGAGCTGCTTCCATCACTAAGAGCTCTTTCAGTGCAGAAAAACACATAGCCTAGACCTTCCAAACAGCTCAATATTATTACTACTGATTACCACTAAGCAGAGCATGCTGATTTTAGCTGGTGTAGACTTAATTTTCTTCACAGGAGCTAGTATGGGGCTACATTTTGGATTTGTGCTGAAAATAGTGTTGATAACAGAAGGATGTTTTAGTTTCTGCTGAGCAGCACTTAAGCAGAGTCAAGGCCTTTTCTGCTCCTCACCCCATGCCACCGGTGAGTAGACTGGAAGTACACAAGGAATTTTGAGGGGACACTGCCAAGACAGCTGACCCCAACTGACCAGAGGGATATTCCATACCATATACCATCATAATCAGCATGAAAAGCTGGGGGAAGGAAAAGAAAGGGGGGAGTGGGGGCGCATTCTCAGTGACGGCTTTTGCCTTCCCAAGTAACCACTACATGTGATAAAGCCCTGTTTTCCTAGAGATGGCTGAACATGTGCCTGCCCATTGGAAGGGATGAATGAATTCCTTGCTTTGTTTAGCTTGTATGCACTGCTTTTGCTTTACCTGTTGAACTGGTTTTATTTCAACTCAAGAGTTTTTTCACTTTTGCTCTTTGGATTCTCTTCCCCATCCAACTTCAGGGGCAGTGAGCAAGTAGCTGTGTGGGGTTCAGTTGGCCAGCTGGGGTTAAACCACAGCACCAGAGTTAAGTGAAAACTCCACAGTAGGCAGTTAATGCTCATGATTAACAGCCAGTTGATTATTGCGACCTACTAGCTGCATTTTGTACATCGTCTCAAGTCCCTTATGCAACTATCTGGTAGATGCAACCAAAGGGTTATTGCACCTGATGCCTTTTTTTTTTTTTTTATCATTTGGACAGGGCCAAAAAACAGTTTATGTTAAACAAAAATCAGAATCACCACAGGAGTTAAATTCTCATAAAATAAAGAGATGTGATGAGAACAGAGAAAATTATCTCTGTCCTGTATTACATGTTTTTGGAATATTCTACTTCATGACTATGTTGCTCTTAAAGACTTTACAAAGTCCAGATTTGGTTGCTGCTGGGGTTTATGGCGCTTCCAGAGAAGTAATAAAATCACATACCTAGTATTTTGACAGTGTATTTCTAGAAATTAATGTAGCTGAAAAATTCGTCATCTCTGAAAATGCATCCACTAAAGAAACAGCAGGAACACCCAGTTTGTTTAATTCTTAGAGGAGGGGGGCAGAAGGTCTGTGCATCTCCTACGAGAATAAACTTTACAATTATCACAGCTAAAGGAAATGCTTTCAAAAGAACAAAGCTTGCAACTCATCCTGGGTCATTTCTGCATATCAACACTGACTAATAGCTGAGAGCTTACCAAACTGTTGGTTGTTCTGGGGATTTAAAAGCTTATTAAAAAATAAAAAAAAAAACAGCAGAAGAAGTAAAGGAAATCCACACACCTCTGCCCCTTAAGGTCATCTCCTCTAAGGAAACTGACTGCAGGAATTCAGGCCAACATGAGACCAGCAAAACGCTACCAAACTTGCTGCCGGCTTCCAGCAATGAGCGCCCAGAGCCACCCGGGACAGCTCCAGACAGGAACCACAAGGGGCACGACAAGTACTTCACTGGATCTTGCGTACTTCAGCGTGAATGCAGCTCACTTTTTCAGCTGGCAGCCACCATCAGATCATAACTCTGATCCCTGGACACTCATATGTGCTCAAAGATTTCTCTTTCCCATCACTGTTTTCTTAACCTTGGTCTGGAAAGGACTAGTGAAGAGGGGGGACCTGCCAGCTTTTTCCTCTCTATGAATACTCACGTCCTTCCTTCTACTAGGTCAGAACTCCAACATTACATAATGGAAAAGGCAAAGACCACGAGGTAAAAACCACAAGGTGATCCTCCTAGCAGTCTGGGGCACCTTAATGTTAGAAGGCCACATACAATGCAGGCAAAACAGTTCTGGAAGAGATAGTTTATTTCTCTGTGAAAAAAAAAAAAAAAAAAACCACAAACCAACGTTGAACTGAGGTTTATAAAAGCTTATGTAAACTGAATAGAAGTCTGAGACTTAAGACGGGCAGAGTCCTCTCGGTACGACTTCAGATACGGATATAGTTCACCAATATGGCTGAGCCTGAAATCCTCCAAGAAATGTAATATGAGCTGACACCAAACAAAAAGGAAGGAGATCACTCTAGCAGTGAAAAAAAAAGATTCATCTTATAAGATCTTGCCCCATCTCCTCTCTTGCAACTTTTCCGTTTCTTCACATGCTGGCCCACCCATTGCAATGGAGGGCTGCCAATTTTGGCTCATTCATTATCTGTCAGAAGTGCCCTGTTGGAGACTCACCACTTTTCTCACAAGCCCTCCAGAGACCTATATCCCCTCTTCTTTTCTGCAAGGCTAACCATACTGCAAAAAGCCTCATCTCCCTGACTTACTCGCACACACTGTCCAACCCTGGTCCTCCTCCT
This sequence comes from Psilopsiagon aymara, assembly GCA_024733675.1. Lineage (NCBI taxonomy): Eukaryota > Metazoa > Chordata > Aves > Psittaciformes > Psittacidae > Psilopsiagon > Psilopsiagon aymara. The sequence goes on along the minus strand of JANRGW010008807.1, from coordinate 60,032 downwards.
CTCTAGTTCTGCCTCTCTACTAGTGCATCTGCAAGCTTGTACCTATCAGAGGTGAACGCTCAGTAAAAACCATGTTGTCAAGACAAGGCATTTTATCCACCAACATTCCTCCTTTGAATCAGCAGGGACACAACTGTTCAAAATCCATACTGGAGAAAAAAACCCTTCATTTTGAGGAACAAATAGAGGAACTACAGCTCACAGAAAACAGGTATCAAGCCTATCACATAATGTAGCATGCACTACTGGTGGCATAACCAGTAAGAGGACTGTGCACCAATGAATCCATGAAACACTATTCTTTTGCATAGAAGTACAGTCATATTTTTATATTATGTAGCAGAGCTTCAGCACAGTGTAAGAAAAGTTGGTGCCAGTAGAGGGAGGCAGTTGTTCTCCAGGACATTCATCTTCACATTCCCGATGCTCAGTAGGAAGCCAAAGAGTTTGTTTTTGTGGAAGTGAACTCACCCCTTAGCCATTGTGTAAATGTGGCTTTAAATCAAGCTGTAATTAGATTTTGCTGTATTTAACAAAACGCCTCTTGTTGCTCCTCTCTTCCAGCTCTGGACAGGAAATAAATGTATTCGTGAAAGAAAAAAAAGGAAAGAAGTTTATGCCTCTTCCCAGCGCATGTCCTGGCACACATGCAAAAGTAACTACGAAACACAAAACAATACACTTACAGGACACTCAATATTCACATTACATAGGAACACAAAGATCTTTCAGCTGGTCCACTGTTAAATGTCAGCTCATTGTTATCAATAATCAACAGATTAACCTTGTTAAAAGATACTATCAGTCCAACGCTGGTGTCTAGCTTTTCTTCAGAAGTTTAATTTACTTGGCAAAATACGCAAGTGGAAATCTGTGCTAAGTATTCAAGTAAACTAAGGTTGCCACGTATTCATTTTAGGACAGATCTTTTCTTCCCCTCTTATTTTAACTATTTTGTCACAGCATTCCCATTTTTAACCAGCTTTATCCCCCCTCACTGTCTCTGTACAGCTATGTACACCTAAAATAAAACTGTGTTTTCTTCAAATCCACTTTACTGCAATATATGTACACCCACATGCAGAACATTTCAATACTGCTGAAGTTCTTCGTGGACTAAACTGCATATTTCCACTGCACTTCACACTGCCACCTGAGAAACTGCATAGCTAATGAAGTTAAGTCCACTAAGAACAATGAACAGTTTCAATTGTATTTTTACACCAAAGCTTATAAAAACTTTATTGGTGGTGACAGCAGTGGACACAATGGTAAATTGGTGCTAGGAAGTCAAGAGGACATGCCCAAGGCCACGCTGCAAGTTAGCTGCTGACCTAAGAACAAAAAGTTTCTGCTCTTGATCTACACCTGCTTCCCAGTGAGCTACAAACTACTGATAACTATCTGGTCTTCTAAAAGTTTCAGATTCTTTAGAAGAAAGGAAGAGACCAACTGGAAATGAATTACTTAAATCCTAAGCAAAGGTTGCATGCATGAAGTTATTTACAGAAGTTACTCATTTTTAAGAGTCTGAAAAGAGTACCGTCTCAAAACTAACCTATTTCGAGAACATTCTCTAGTATCCTGATTCCCTACATCCTGATCTTACACCATGCTGCAAATTTTAAGAAACCTAAGGCTGGTCTAGACAACTCAGAAGATAACTTTGTCCTGAAGTCTGTTTGCAGTTCAACCTCTAAATGGAAAAGATAAAAAAACCCCACTGAAAGTACATTATCCTTCTATACCTGTAGGAGAATTCTTACATTGGTTTTCTTGACACAGCCAATACTACCTCTTCCTGAAGGCAAGACAATGAAGCTTGCTCCAGTACCAATCCAAAATGACAATTCAAAGATTCTTATGTGCAGTTTCTCTAAAGCTGTAGATCACTTGAGCGAAAACTCACACGCTATGCTGCATCCTAAATAAAATAACTTTCCACATAAAAGAAACCTAAATCTGACATAACCAAAGAGACTACCAGGCACATTTATCTTTGCTTGCCTTCTTTGACCCATCAAAATCATGAGGTTTGTAGGGTTGTTTTTTTTCCCTGGAAGTCTGGAAATTATGTCCCATGATCCACAACTGTCTGACACATCTTGAACACTGTCTGACCTAGCCAAAAAATCGGGGTGGGG
>JANRGW010008807.1:23190-57788 GCA_024733675.1 Psilopsiagon aymara | reverse complement strand
CGGGGGGGGGGGGGGAGGGTGTAGAAATCCCATAAAGTATGTAGACAATGGTACGGTGCCATAACTCGGAAAGCGAAGTTTCTACACTAACTCCTGAAGCGGAAGCGTACAATAGGATTAGCCTTACCTTATTTAAGTTTCTTAACAGCAAGACTGCATCTTCCTGACCACATTTTTTTCAGCAGGACTCAAAGTCCAAGTAAGAGTCATTCTTAAAATAAAGTAGCAATAGCTTTGTTTGGCAGAGCTGGAACCATGAGGACAACATAAACAGCCAAAACAGTTTATTCATGGTTCATTCAAGAGGAAAAACTAAATTTCAGGATAGACAAAAATAAGACAACATAATTGAAGAAGCTTCCAGACTACCATTTTCAGATCATGCCCTGTACTTTTTCCTGCTTTCCAATTCATACTTAGGAAGGCGAGACCATAAAGTGGCTTCTATTGTGGCATTTCAAATCAGATTATTCTCTACATAATAATTAGTGCCTTTCTTCTCATCACTTACAGACTGTTTTGCTAGTCTGAGAATATTATTTATGTTTGTTTATTTCTCAGAAGCTTTTTTTAATCCCTTCAAAGTACAAGCATCCTAAGCATAGCTATCTCATGCTCCATGAACTTCAGTGCAAATACCATAAGCATTTCTTTCCTTCTTAACAACTTCATTATAGTGTTTACACAGGAATACAGCACTACTACTGTAACCATGCAAAGCAAATATGCTGCAGTAAATGTAAGCTTTATTCAAAGTGTAGCTTGAAAAGTCTTTATGACATACATCCTGGACTGCCAGTACTAGTATAGGAAAAAAAGCAACAGGAAAACTAAATGACAGACCTTTCATGCTAAAAAGAATTTTTGAGCAGTCAAACCGTAAACAAATGGGCTATGCATATCGCCAAAAAGTGTCAACCGGTTTGCTGAAGTCAAACACTTTTCCATTCCACAGAGTTGGTCTGAGTAGAAACAGCTGAATATTAGAAATGCCTCTTCTACAGATTCATGTGTTGCTCCTTGTAACAACCTTCATTTGAAAGCACACGGGGGCAGTACCTGTGGTAATCTGATATTCTGCCACACAAGACAAAAGTCACAAAACAGCAGCCAGGGAGAAATTCATGACTGGGCAAACACTAAAGATTCAGATTTGCCACTGTGATTAAGGGACACCAATGCTGAGGCATTTCATCCATCTTCAGGAAGCATTTTAGAAAATAAATTTAAGCTGTTCAGAATTTCTTGTCAGTATCTAATATCTCCAAATCTCTATCATGTTGAAGTTAGCTGCTACTAGATACCAGCTGTCCTTATGTCTACAGGAAACAATCACACTGTCACTGCATGCTCCCCCACACTACTATCAAAAATTTTTGTAGACAAATATACATTCCATACACCTTAAAAATTCAGTATATATACTAGGAATAAAACTATTCAGTAGTTTGAAAATTTACAAAATTAAAGTATGCTTGAAACTGTACTAAAATTCAGGCATGTAAATCTGGTATTTTTACTGTTTTCCTTCAAATAAGCCAAAACCATTAACATCTGCAATTTGGATTCATGCTCTTCTCTGTTAAGTCTCAGATGGCAACCTTTGCAAAGAAAATCAGCAACACTACTCTTCATCATATTGTGTTATCCATCACCTTCTCCATCCTCTTAAGGGAAAACGTAAGTAGTCCAGACAGTCTCCAACTCCAGACTCTCACACTACTCAAATCCCCTTCTTCCTCTTTGCTTTGCCACTGCATCCCAAGCCACCCCTGCAAAAAAGACTTCAATTCTTCTAACATCATCTTCTCAAGCTATTTGTTCACTGAGAGATTGTTGACTATATGAGAGAGAGAAATGGTTATAGAATAAAGAAACCTGGATCAAAGCCACTTGAGAACTGGAAGTAGAAATTCTCTTTAAAAAAAAAAAAAAAAAAAAAGATCAAATGTACTTCTGGCAAGCAAACAAGCATCAAATCACAATTTTCCTTCTGGTAGAAGTTAGCATGAACAGCACACAGACGACCAGTGAGACTTCCCAAGAAAATACAGCACTTGGGGTGAAAAGCTATCTTAGGGGTGTTTTAGAAAATACTTTCTGCCAGAAGTAAAGAGCACTTAAGCAAGACTGAAATCCCATTAACGAAGAAAATAAGAAGAGAGAAACACCATCAGCCTCTTATACTAGAGTTTAAATAAAGTCAAAGGTATTAGTGGAGGCACAGGGGAATAGGAATGGGAACAAAGGCATAAAAGCTGGTGTGCTATGAAAAGCTGCACTGCTGGTTTCAGTTCTTAAAAAGAAGAAAAAAACAAATATAAAAAACACAACACAAAACAAAACACACAACATGGTTCTATTTCAAGAACTTTTTTGGATGGAGCCAAAATGCTGCTGCATTTTACCTCCTTTAGCAGGAGAAAAATAAAAAGAAAGCTTAATGTTATGAGCTTCTTCTGTACAAAGTGGAAAGTTGTTATGCTAGCCCTTAACACTCCAGTTGAATGAAGGCAAGGATTTTGGTTTTGCAATCACTATATTTGTCTTTTTGGGAAAAAAAAAAATCGCCACTGAAAGGCACACATGGCATGCGCATAGAGCCGCTTTTGCTGATGTCACTACCACAGGCAAAGTATTTTAACTCGGGAAATGCAGAAAATAACTGAATAATTTGAGAAAAAAATCATAAGCAGACTGAACTTGCTATTCCAAAATTCCAATCTAGTCTTAATTGCAGTAAAGCAGAGAAGATCCATGAATAAAACCCAAAACAATAACGTCTCAGAGATACAGTGATGCCTGAATAAATCAAAATCATCAGTTTTGGTTTGCGGGATAGAAGTTTACATTTGAACACAGCCAGATCACAGTCAACTAGCCAGCTCCCACAGCAGCACCTTTAAGCTGTATTGATTTCTATGGAAGAAAAGGCACTGTAAATCTGTTTGAGCAGCATTGCATCATTCTTTTGGTTGGCTTGAAGAAGTAAATTAAATGTTTTCCATTAGTATGGTAAAGAAGCTATGCAATTTCGTTTTTATTTCGAATGCAGTCTCAAGTTACGGAACACTTTAGCTAACTGTGGCAAGGACTACATGTTTCATGTTTGTAAAGCCAGCAATTCATGCTTATGTGAAACCAGATGTGTATATTGCACAGTTCCCAGGGTTTCGGAGGTTTTCTAAATGCATTGCTGTTGATTAAAAAAGATCCTGCTTTTCAGTTAAATCATGGAATACAACTGAAGCAGAAACAACATGCTCTTGCAGAAAACAGGGAACAGAGGGAGAGCAAAGGGGGAAGGAACAGAATAAAACTTTAAGGGAATAAAAAACACAGAACAAAGTATGAACAATGCTGTAGTGCAACAAAGAGCAGCACAGTTCTGAAGAAGCAATAAGCATAACATTACTTGAGGTAACAAGAACTCCTTGATCAATTATTCATGTAATTTACAACAACAGTTACAGCTGCATCAATGAAAAAAGAAAATCTAGGGCAAATATTAAATCTTCACAGCTATGAAGTGCCCTTGATTTTCACCAGAACATTTGGCTGTCTCCTATCATGTGTTTCTGGTTAGCAACACACCCCTACAACAAAAGGAAACAAGAGACAGAAAAGCACAGAGCAAACTGCCTTGCTGGAAGTAGTGACAGCATTCAAGGCTGCATTTCAATCCTGGACAATGCATCCCCAAAACCTGCCAGTACCCTACACTGTTGTACTCGAATCCTAACCACCACCACCCCACTTCGATACACTCACACACCCCATGGGATTATGCAGATATCCTCTTTGAAGCCTTCACTCTCTCAATACGTAAAACTACTTTTTAGAGTAATGTTCAGAACAGATGCTCTATTTATTTTTTTTAGTGCCTGGTTATCTCAACTTGTATTGGTTCATGCACTCCTAAGGCAAATGTAACACAGGGAAACATTAAGGGGAGAAATATCTCTGGATTGGTTTCCCTCCTCCAGTTTGCAATCACTGTATAATCATCATCATTTTTTCTACTTTGCCAAGGTTTCAATACAGTATTCTCTGTTGTTCAAGATGACCTTGCTTGTGAACTGCAGAAACACAGCTGAAACTGAATTCAAAGTGAGAGAGAAAGGGAACGGTGTAAGAAAGGAATGAGTGGGCCTAACCACGCTTTGGTGGTCTTACTCCCAGGCACATAGAGCAGATTCTTTGTTAAGATTATGGGTCAAAATGCTGACTGTACTAATGGGAAAACTCATGCAGATTTTAATTTTACTCTACAGATGGTAGGACAATGAAATTTGGTCTAGTTCAGAGCTCTAATTCTAGTCTAAATTAAAAAGATCAATAAAAGATTAACAAGGAAAATCTGCAATTCTTCTCAGATAAACTGAGGAATACTACTTAAGGAACCTTCCAACAATGAAGTTAACACCTTAAAAAAAAAATAATAATAAAGTTGGCAGACCTTTTTAAGAACTTACATTTAATCTTGAAAAAATCTGTAGAAAATATTTCCACAACTACTCACTTTTTTTCAGCCAAGTCTCTACATAAAGTCCGATTAATCTTGTCAGTATGAAGGAAAGATTCTGCATATACCATCACCACATTCAAAATCCTGGCTGTCTAACAAAACCATAGTGTAGTTGAATCTCCCCAAGTGCCTGGGTTTGAGGTGCCGACAGGTTCACAGCTCTTGGGGTCATGTTTCCCTTTCATCCACCAGTATTTGCCCTTTGCAAGCCACTATGAGTTGTGGATTACTATACGAAGAACTAATTATACTGCTGGTAAACAGAAATTCAGCATATACAAACCTCATTCTCCTCCCCTTGCTGAAGACATCCGAGAGCGTTTCCATGTTTTTGCGGTGACTTGAAGCAAGCTCTGAATGCGGCAATTAAAGTGGGATATGATTCTAAAAACAGAGCGTGCTGTAGAGCTCTGAAACAGCCTGTTCCCTTGTCAACAAAGAACTGCGGATATATCTTTCTATGAATATCATAAGGAATTACTTCTAGCTCTAACCTACAACGCACTATGTTGGTTTTTTATCCCCTCCCCCAGCATTTCTATGACAACATTTGTACCAGGTAGCAAGCAGCAATACACATAAAAGCAGAAGAAAGCTCAGAGATGCATTTGTGTATTTCGTAAGAAAAGGAATCCATATTTTGAGAATTTTATCAGCCACTTGAATTCACTTTAAAAAAATTAATCTCTTTACCTTGATATAAGACTTCTGAGCTCCTGCTGAGGCTGTCAGCCCTATTAGGAGGTCTTCACCTTCAGCAGAGGTCTCCAGATGGAGGCAGGTCTCTCCAACCAGAGACTCCCAGAGGCTCCTGCAGCAGTGCCTGGAGACACAGGAACAGGGAAAACATTTAGCTTCACCATCATGCATCATCAAAGCTGCAGCTTTAGGACAGGCAACAAGCACCCTTTTAGGTTGAATCTTTCAGCTTAAGCAACAAATTTCAGTGAACAGAAATGCACATCTTTTGGAGACTGAAAGGCTGCAAAGAGGTGGTTAATGATACCAGACGAACACTCAGTCAGCTGTACATTTCTCTGTCACTTATATTATTAGCCCTAACAGCATAATCTCTGAGCTCCAAAATTCAACAGGCAACTACAAGTATCAATTCTGGGTTACTTTCATGTCATTATTTTCCACTGAAACTGCTTAGAGACACACTTTGAGAATGCTTCACAGCAAAGAGCACAATTGGTGAGACATCATCTTTTCAGGAGACAGAGAGTGCTATGCTACTGCAGGCAAGAAACCCAGCCTGCAAACCATCTAACCTCCCTGCACATGACCTCCACCCAGCTGACAAAGCAATCTTTGTTAAATATGCACACCAGAACACTTTGTTTTGCTCAGAAAAATTCTGTTCAAGCAATAAATGCAAGAAAACAGTTGTCTCCTAGTTAACACACTGAACAGGCAGCAATATTTATGAGGCATCAGTTACTCTGAGCTTCCCCACTCCAAGTATCTGGAGAGCCTGCCTGAGTTTGGGTCATGACATGGCTTAAGCAAGTTCACATTATAAGCAGTTTTATTTCCAAGATAGGTGATAATTTTTACAGCTGTCAACCGGTTAGAACAGAATACACCTCCAAAACCCTTAGACAGCTGCTAGATGAACTGCTTGAAATGAAAAACTCATGATACAATACTGCGGGAAAAAAAACTGGGTCTTTCAGTGCAGGCAAATATTCAGCTTCCTGAATTGCTCCCTTTCTGCCTTGTTGAAATTGTGGAGTCCCTTGCTCTCTGCTTCTCCACCAAGTTGCTGGTTTAGTCTGCAAAGAATACAGGCTGTAGCTCCCAAATTTACATCTGGTGGTGGTAATGTTGCCAGTCTGCTATGGAAAACACATATCATTAAGGTGAATATATTCATGTTCATAGCAGAAAGTATGGTATGAGTGTATGCTGTGTATGCCTGTGCATTTTATATATATATATATGCATAGATATATATTAACGTAGCTGCACAATTATCAGTTAGCTTCTGAGGCACTCAGAACTGCACTTTGAAAATATTTCTATGAAACTGCTTTGTATTTATAGACTACATCCTGAGTTTCAGCCTTTATCCAACAACCCAGAGCCTTTTATGACACACATCGTTTCCTGCTTCGCTGTCCAGTATCAACAAGTCTTCGGGCTTTCTTTCTAAAAACAGTTTTCATCCTCACTTGCTATGTTCTTCCTCTCTTTCATTCTCTTGCTAAATATGAAATCAAAGTTTTAGTACTTACAAAAATACACACCTCAAGAAAGAGAGGCCAAACCTACACTGGAAGGATCCGTGAATGAATGAATGGGCTTATTTTCCAACAGTCCCCAAAGGCACCTATCTAAACTCTAAAACCTCACTTGAGCCTACCCTGTGGCTTCCATTATCCAAACTAAAGTCTCTAAAAATGAAGGATTCCTTGACAAAGAAATAAGCTGATATGGAAACTCAGCAGCAAATGATTAAGCATTTGATAGCCTGATGCTCTGATCAGGCGTTACCTTAATCATTGTCACTGGGGAGAAACTGAAGTCAGGAAACTGAAACAATCTAGCTACTCAAATAAGTAAGATATACTTTCTGTGCCAGAAGAGATAGGAATGCTTTCTGAAGCCAAACAGACCACAGATCCTGAGAATAAAGTAATTTAACAAAGCAGAAGAGTTATAGGAGATCACAGCTGTACACATTACTAGAAACAGAGAAATACTTACCAGTGGATATTGGGGGAGGGAGGGGTATGAATTAGTCTCTTAATATAGCCCCTAAATTTTCATAGGCAGAAGGTTCTGACTCACTACTTTCACATCTCTACAGCTTTCAGGTAAAAAGCTCACATTCAACATAAAGTAGTACGGGTAGAATTTACAGAACACAACTTCCAGAAAATTTAATTAGTGTAAGTGCTAGGAAGAAGCCACATCCACTAATTCCAACAGTTTCTACTCCAGCAGATAGACATGTTTTCATTAAAAACGACAAAACTAAGCTGTAATCTGCTCAGTTACTCAGCATTAAACCACTGGGAAAAAAAAATTAAGAATCTAATTAAAGAAAAAGAAAAAACAGAAGTCAGGCTTCCCAAGTTCATATTTCACAGAGTGTAATGGTATGTACTGCTCTATACGACCTTTGGTGGCATATAAATACATAAGTATCTTCAATACTGGAGGATATTCTGAGCTGGAAACCTTAGCTTTCACACTATCTGACTTTACATACAACTGTTAAAAACTTCACCCCCACTTAGACCAAGAATAGTAAATTTCATCGTAAAGCAAGACAACTATGAGAAACTAAGCAGAGTCTTACTAACCACAAAGTTTGAAGAAAATGCTGCTATTTTTCCCAACCAAGAGTTACATCAACTCTATAGCTGAAAGGTAGCAATGTCTTTAAAAGTTTCAGAGTTTCACTACCACTATTCTCGCAGCTGTAAGCATCCCACTAGAAGGCTCTGGATCAGCACAGCTATCCAGACACTATATACTGCCAGGGAAAGTTACAACACATTTACAGAAGAAGCAGAAAGAACATTCATCTCCTAAATGTTAATTATACTGACAGAAAGCTCCCACCAAAAGCAGATTACCAAGCCCAGCACACTAGTTTCTTTGTTTACAGGTACATACATATAAACATTTGTAAAATAAAAATAAGAGACAGAAAGCAGTTTTCATTTTACCCTCGTTAGTTTTCTGCCCACATTCTCAGATGGTCTCTTGTCTAGTCTTCAAGACATAGGATTTTACTTAAGGTTTGTATGAGTTATGGATTAACTATGTCTATGGAAATACACACATCAGGTATAGACAAGTTCTCAATTTACAATGCACATGCAATGCTGTGCCATTTATCCAGAAAACAAAACAGACTCCTTAATACAATCATATAATTACTTACAATATCAGAGCTACTGCCCTACCACTGTTCCTCACTGGACTCCTCATAAGTTTATAAAGGTAAACAATAAAATACGTATTTAGTCTAGGAACATTTTAATGGAAGTCTCACACTTTCCTGGAATAAATCAGTCATGAAAGTATAATAGAAAAAGAAAGGAAAAAAGAAAAACAGAAAAACAGGTTTTCCGGCCAGCATGCTACCTGGTTCTGCAGGATGGGTTTTCTTTTTCTAGATTCAAGAACAAAAAAGGATGAAAGTAACTATAAACATTATGATGGAAATAATTAGGATTTTTAAGCATCACTGGAGAGCTCACTAAAATAGTGCTCCAAAGATGAGTAAGAAGAGATGGCATACCTCTTGAGGAAGAAATTGTCTTGGAGGGTAATGACAGGGAGGGAAATGACAGTATTTGATGGACCTAATGCTTTTCCATTCTGCCACTCTCCTTATGTACCTCAGGAAGAACAGCTGGATGCCAAGCAAATGAATGACAAAAAAAAAAAAAAAAAAAGCAGTCAGATTTAGGTCTGCTAAGACAAAGAGCTAAGATAGGTGGTTATCAGAGAGGATGGGCAGAACTGCGATGGAGAACAGCTCCTTCAAGAAACTCCATTGAAAAGCAGCAGATGATTGAAAGTGCTTCCCAGCTGAAAGCACAAACACAATTCAAGAGGTACTAACTAAAAACTGCACAGCACTTCTATGAGCTGAGTAGATATGCTAAGGTACAATCTTCTCATGTACAGTCTCTATCCCTCTTGCAAAGGGACTCACAAGAAGAAAGCCTGTATACTTGCAAACATTTCTAGGTTTGGTGACAATGGCAGAGCCCAGACTTGAAAGAAAAGCTGTGAAACACCAAGGAAAATAAGGTATATGACAAAAAGCAAGTATAATGATTCAAGCATGGGGTGTTGTGAAGAGCAGAAAAAGACCCTGTGTAAGCACTGCTCAGCAATAATGAAAACATCCCTGTATTATCAACACTGTTTTCAGCACAAATCCAAAACATAACTCCATACCAACTACTATGAAGAAAAATTAACCCTATCCCAGCCAAAGTCAACACAAAGTAATGAGAGAAGATAGGCTTAACAGGAGGTCTGGTACCATGATGAATTTTAAGTAAACATGACCAGGAAATTCAGTCAGAACAACCCAGTTTAAGTTTTCCCTGTGAAAGGAAACAGGAAAATACTACACTGCCTTATTACTACAGACATTACAGAGAACAGACATTGTAGGGAACAGAAATTGAAATTAAGGCAAAAGAAGAGACACTTTGTAAGAATTCCTCTAGTAGTTAAAGTCAATTAGGGTCCTACAAAGGGTGTCATTAAAGTAATTAAGAATCTCTCATTCAGGGATACCAATGAGATTCTTAATTTGGAGGTCCCAAAAGTGAATTAAGGCTCCTATACAACACTGGATATTTCCATTTATAAAAAAAAAAAACATGCACTGAGTCTTCAGTGATGATCTAGAGAACATGTCAGCATACACAACCTTAAAATTATGTATAGTACAAAGGTTTCTGAATGACAGCCTGGGCATAGCATCTGAAGTAAACCAAATCCTAACTCCCCTTTTTTTGAGTGTGCAATTTAGCTTTATTCATTTTTCACAGTCCCCATGAAAACATAACTACTTTGTAGTTCATGAGATGCAAGGAGAGTAATTGGTTTGACTTAAGGACAGACGTTAGAAGAAACCATATGCCATCACCATCTTTGCCTGATATTTAGGGGAAATCTTAACACGAGACATTCATGAAAATATACATGAGTGTAATTATATGCAGCTGCAGAGAGAATTACATGTGTTACACTACCCTGTCTGCATTCTCACAACAAACTTTCCAAAGATTAGCAGTACTTAATGGGTAGAGCTGGAATTCAACTAAGCATGAAAGAAAAGCATGGAACTAAAAGCATGAACTATGCATGAGAGATTTTAAACCTGATAAGGGTGACAACTCTCTGGCTTTTAATAGTGACACCATTACGATTTTAAGAAAGATACTCTGGAACACACAGACCCTTTCAAAAGTCCCCGCAGCTTCAAAGTTACACAAATGTTATTTAATGCCTTCAACAGATTTGGACTCATGATTGTTTTTGTTTAAAATCCAAACACAGCTGGAGAACTAGGATTTTTATGCAAATTATGAAACAAATTTGCTGTAGCCTCTAATCTTCCTCCTTCTTGCCATATCCACATAAGACAAGCTGTGCAAGAGACATGGGAGTCCTAGGCCTTCTATCTGGGTACTGAACCACCACATGAGATGCGTTAGTTCTCCCCTGAGCATGACCAAGGGACAACGACCCACATTCAATCCAATAAAAGTGATACACAAATCTCATCAAATGATCAGATCAAGACAGCTCTCAGGTTTTCAGGACACAAATGCTGAGTTAAAACCTGCCAAAGCAATTCTGGCAGGGAACCATGCCAGGGAACTGCAAGAGCGGTTCTCCAAAGTACCTGAAATACTAGAGGCAGTATGGGACTTTCATCAGATCTATAGAAGACCGAGAAGTACGAAAGTGCCTGATGGTTACTGAATACTGAGCCATGCAGAGGAGTTTCAGGTCACCTTCATTTGCTCACTAGCCACTGCAGCAAGAATTTATAATACAAGGTTGAAAACTAGAATAAATACAAATTATTAATAATAAAACATCTGCAAACACACACACAAAAAAGATCATATACAAACCAGCCCCCAGTTATACACTTCAGAAGAAATAAGAAACAATTGACAGGAGGAATAAACTGAGGAACAGAATCACCAATTTATCATTTTGTTAGGCATAACTGAAATACAGCAGGATGTTACAGCCTGTAAAGGCAAATTTTCCTCTGGGCTGAAAGACTTTACAGACCACACTGGAAAAAAAAACAGGTACAAGGGCAATATATAATAGAACACAGGATATCAACAATCCAACTTTAACGAGGCTGCAACAGGAGTCCTTGCATCACACTCAGTGATTCGTGGGGACAAGATGTCTTACCAAAGGCCTTTCTCCCTGGATGACAAGAAATGAAACCCACTCCTAGGCCATGGGCTCAGTGCTCAGGACAACTCAGTAGGTACTTACAAAAGCAGGAATTAAGCACAACATGCCAACTCTGCAAAGTCCTCTTTCATCAGACACATTTAATAACATTCTTATGCTGCACATCACAATTTTGAGAGGCAGAGAAGGAAATAGCCTCTTAACTGATGCAACTCAGGCTTAGGCTACTTGGGGCAATTCTGGACAAAAGTAAAAAAGATATTGAAGATTCCATGATTGTTTACTTTTCCTTGATTAAAGCTAGTTATCAAAATCTGAGGACCAGTTAAATAATTTTAATGAAAACACTGATTATCACTACCCAGAATGTCAATGCAGTACTACAGCACTTCCAGATCCCAGGAAAACTGAATCCAGGCAACTGATCCTCTCCAAGTAGCGGGAAGCTGGAAAACACAGGCAAGGGGCAAGCAGCCAAACCAACTACTACCGCTAAGAGCAGTATAAATCAACAGTTTGAATCAGAAGGTTTTACACTTCTGAGGACTTAGCAACTTACTGCTTCTTTTATAAACATTTATCAACCTTATGTCAGGTTGCTATGGCAAGGCACCAAAGTGGCATCAGTCTGATGGTGACTTGGGCCACTTTTGTCAAATGTCAAATCGGGAGCTTAAGAGACTATATTCTCATACTGTTCTGACAACTCAAATATAAACTTTTGACACTTTTGTTATACCTTATAAATAAAAGTAGGACATCTAGAATTTGTATCGTATCACTATATGCAGGATGAAAGGCCAGACAGCTGATAGGGCTTTTCCATGGATTGTCACGTACATTATCTTCCTTTGATAACTCTTATTTAACAGCACTAAGGTCAGGGAAGAAGGAAAGAGCATACAGCATTTTAAAAGAAGCTTTCAAAACAGGAATAGAATTCATAAAGAACATAGTTATTTCACAGCAGCAGTCAGAAAGAAGAGAAAGGATGCATGGGAGGTTGCAACCTGAAAGCTGCATGTCATCAGTTCATAAAGCTAGGTCTCTTCTACCCTGAAGCCAAAGGGCACCCGAGAGATCATCCTACCCTGTCACTCATTCTGAAACTACCTGGCAATTCTTTTTTAAATAATAGAGACAGATCACTAACACTTGCACTGGGTAATCTTTGGAATTTCAAATGATCCCACAGGTAAGAAAATAATGCTGGTCATTTGGGTTACAAAGGGATCTCAAAAAATAGATGCAATACTTTGTGTATCAAAACATGTTTTTTTCAGTAGAGTCCCTCACATACCAATGTGCATTTTGATGATTTCACCAGACTAATAAAATATCAATAGTCCCCTCTGTAAAACTTGCTAACATTTGCTGTATCAGATATGCTGATGTTTCTGCAGAAAATTCTGTGCAAGTTATCTAAAAAAACAGGCCCCAAAACAGGTATTAAACCCCAAACACTGAAGACGAACATTCTGAACTGTAAGGTCAAATATATAAGGTATCTAAGAAGGTGCTCATGTAACAAAAAATTAAGTTCCAAAGCACTAAAGACAAAATAAAAACACTCTCAAAATTCAGTCCAACACCTAAAAGTATTTCTACTTTAACCTCTATTACAGTACTATCATTTCTACTGCTACATTTTTGCACTGTGAAAACAATGCATTTGAGTTTCCAATTATGTCTGTGTGCAAATAAAGGAGGGGAGAAATTTTCAGAAGCATGCCCCCTTAAGACCCTGGTTGAAGTGGTTCACATGATGCGATTCAAGCAGAGCACGCTCCAATTCACTTGCCACAAAAAAGGCAATAATTATTTTAATTACACTTCAAAGAAGCTATACTGTTCCTGCTATAGCTGAACCCAGGACAGGTAGCATGCCAAAAGTCACCCTTTGGTCACTAACTATAACATTTACAATAAAGTATATGGGATGTGAACAGAATTTGATGAGGTATATGTAAAATACTTTGACATTTTTCTCTCTCACATTCTATGTTTTTAGTGATCTTGACAATCTTTGCTCATTTTACATGCAAAAAACATAACTAGGAAAGCTGAAATTTGCTGGATTAAAAAGAGATTTTCAACACATAGGGAATGGCTGGGAACTAGCTTTCTTTGTATTGACAACACTTTAGTACTTACACCACACAGCAATTTTTTGGGGATGTTACTATTTAGTCCTGTGTGAGTGTCAACTGAGTTGCTTCGAAGTCTGCTTCGCATCTATAGTACTTATTCAACAAGATGCAACTATATTCGTCACACAGGCTGACTACAGTATAAGGCTTCTGCGCATCTCACTTGGGGAAGTTACAACCTGCAGCTCCACACACACTGGAAAACTTCCCCTAAAAGTGGTAAATACAGTATTTATTGTCTTTTGTCAGCACAAACCCAAGTTTTGCAGGCAAATAGGTACCATTGGGAGGTCCTGTACCAGAGGATGGGAGGAGCTTCTGACCTCTTCCACATCCACAAGATCTTGGGGAAGAAGAAGGGGAAGGGAAGTGTCAGGTTTTTACACTTAAAATGACCTTTTCTCCCTCAAATTTGCACTCCTTGGTACAGTACCAGACATCGAAATAGAGACTAATTCTCTAAAACGTCACATTGGAAGCAACTGCTCCAGAAACAACTCCAAGACATCAAGACAGATGGCATCTAACTTACTTAACCTGATTTTTTTGTCAAGTACAGATCCATAGCTTAGAAACAGCACAATTTAGAGAAGCCTCTTATCTTGATTTACAGAACTTGCAAACTGATGGAAAATTCATTACATCTCCTAAGTGTGTAAGTTGTTTCACGATTAATTATCCTAATTTAACTACCCTTGCTTTTGGTTCTAGGGCAACACAGAAGCAGAAGGGAAAATTAAAGGCTTCGTAACAAGTATTTTCTCCAAGTTTGCTAAAAATTTTAGTACCGTTGATTACTGTAGCTAAAAGAGCCAAGAATTTCCCTGTTCTTCCACTTTACACATTTAACAATTTTACCAGTTTAACAGTTTTCCCAATTTCTCCAGTTCACATACTTAACACCAGGCTGAGGCACTGGTGCTGCAGAGCTAAACACACAGGGAGGTGACCGCAGAGGAAGAGGAACGGGAAAGCTAGACAAGGCCAAGGGAGAGACTCCATGTCTTAGTATCCCCAAACAAACTAAAACAAGAATTGGCAAGATTTTGTATTTATTTATTTGTTTAGCTCACAGAAATGTTTTCATGAACAGAAGAGTGCTGTGGCAAGAGCAACACCCCAAGACCTGCGTTATTTCCTATGGATGATCACATTCCACACAAATGATTGTCATCATTTTAGGACAAGAGGTTTAGATTGGATATTAGGAAAGATTTTTTCACCAAAATGGTGATCAGGCTGCCCAGGGAAGGACAGAATCACCACTCCTAGAAGCGTTCAGAAAATGTGTAGATGAGGCCCTCAGTGACAGGGTTTAGTGGTGGTCTTGGCAGTCCTGACGTAAAGGTGGGACTTGATAATCTTAAAGTTATCTTTTCCAAACCAGTTGATTCTATGATTCAATGACTCACTGTTAGGAGGTCAAAGCAGCACTGGAAGGCTGGGGCCATGGCATGGGGCATAGGCCGGACAGCGGATGGATATACATGGGATAGGGGAGAAACACCAACAGCATCCAGTCCCAAGCATGGCCCTATATTGAGAAACACAGAAAGAGCATGGCCTAAATGAGCTTTTATGGTGGCCATCACAAATACATGGTGGCGAACGTGAGTATTTTAACACACCAACAGAAAGGGAAATGCTCCCACCCATGTCTGAGTGCAGTGGGTTCCTTTCCCACCAGTGCTTTCCCAGTCAGGAAGCTCTCTAACCATGGAGGATAATTTTTGTTGAATCAAGCCTTAAGTTATTAATAAGAATGAAATCTCTTGACCTAGATTTTTCTTCAGCTTAAAAAAAAAATAAATATATAAAATCTGCACACACACAAACATTAACATATTATACCCATCCTACACCAGGGCACTTCAAAACAGGTATTTCACAATGAAAACAAAAAAAGGTAGTTCGTGCCCCTCCCTTACCCGGCTTTGTGTAAAAAAATGAATACAGATGATGTCTGATTAAACCAGAAACCTGAACGCCAGGCTGAATGTATTTACTTTTCAAAAGCATTTTACAATTTGATGTTCTTCTTGCCTGCTGTGATAATTGATGAAAACTACACAGGGATTAAAATGAGCACAGGTGCTGGTCTACACAGTTCAAAGAGCTGTGATCCCAGATGAAAATAATGGAAAAAATAAAGCTTGAGTATTTTTAAGAATAGATTTAATACAGCCTAACCAAATAAGCATAGATTAAAAGCAGGATTTTACAGTCCACATTTCATGTTACTGAAATCTAAAATTTGTATTCATAATGTATCAGAAACTTTAGCAAGTGATACCCGATGCAAGCTGGTATTATCAGCCTTCCATATCTTAAGTGTGAGTGGATTCAGAGGAAAAAAAAACACAAAGGCACTAAAAGCAGTAAAGAGCATTAAACACAAACAGGCATGTGTAACAACGGACAGTTGGTACTAAATCAACATTATTTTTCAATTTGTGAGAAGCAAAAGGAAAGCCTATGTGCTGAGAATATTAAACTGCCAATATATAAATCTGCACAAAACCTCTGCTTATTTTCTTTGCCAAATTTATACTGCTACAGCTGGATCACAACTTCACTGCACCCATGAGGTCAGGAAGTGTTTGAAAAGAAATGCATGATACAGCTAATCTCTGTGCCAGCTAATCATACCTAATGCAAAAAACACGATTTTCCCAATTTTTCTGACCCAGACCCCTTCAGCAAAGCTAACCAGCATGTCACTAATCCCAAATTTGTTGCACTACTTTGTTAAATAGACTTAAAAGACAAATACACACAAATCACACAGGATAAAGAATTTATTCTGTGCTCAAGGCTTATTGCTGAGCTTCCATGAGAAAAAACAGCCCAGAACTCAATTACAGAGAAAACAAATTCATTTGTCTCCAAGGCAAGCCACCAGAAGACTCCACACTTACGTAGGCATTATTATAGAACAGCTATTTTCTTGCCTAAACTATCTAAACCACTGCTCCTACAGTAATATGCACATGTTCAATCTTGGTTTTGAAGCAAAATCCAGTATATTTTTTAGGCCTCTGAATAATAATAGTAGGAAATTACAAATATATGGATCAGAGATGGAAGAATTCCTTTCCTTCCCTCGCCTCCCACACAGGGGGCAACTCATGGACACAAGAGCTAATTAGTGGTGCCTCCAAAGAGACTTAATTTTCACTTAACCCTTTTTTTGACTAGTGAAAATCAGGGAACACCAGCAATCATTTTGTAGAAACACACCTGCAAAATCATCAATACTTGAAATTTTCCCAGCAACCCTGTAACTACACTTACCTCCATACATTTTCCTGTGCGTCTTACTCTGGATTTCTATTTTTGCAGCATCAACTACAGTGGCTGCTATTACAAATGTGAATTAACTCCATCTCCATGCCAAAAATCTTACTGAAAAGTTTTGAAACCTCTAAAGCTTTGACTTTAGATTTTCACACCAACCCTCAGAGGTCTCACAAGGCACCAAGCTAAGTCTTCCCATAGACTGGTAAGGAAACTGAAATTAAGACATGAAAACCTAGCAAAAAATTAACACCACAAACATACGCCTCTAGGTTTGGTTTTACTACTTTTTTATTTAAGCAAAAAAAGCCATCATATGCCATTAAGACACAATTCTAAAACATTTCTTTTAAATTTCTTAGAACACCAAGAAACTATTTCCCCTACTGCTTAAACCAGCTTGTATGCTAGAGAATGCTTTAATTAACGGTAACAGATAAATAGCACCCTAAGTATAAAACTTTAGAAGATAAACAAATGGAACTGGATAAGGAGAAAGCAGTCTTTTACCAGCTTCTTGATCAACTCAACATATTGGTGAACAAATTTAGTTCCAGGAGTTCATACAGGCCAATATTAAATTTTAGATGTGGTTCAATTTGTGTAAGCCACATTTGAAACTGCAGGGATCACAAAAAGTGCAAAAAGCAAGACCACTAAAATAAGTGATCAAATGATCTTTCACATTTGAAGGTCACTTCAAGCCCTGAGGAAGACAAAAATTGTCTTTTTTTTTTTATAGCCTATCATTCAGCACAGAAGTAACCATTTATATTTACTGTAAAGCTTAAAAGTAACAAAAAGTAGACTAGACTAAGGCATTCATGGAAAAAAAATCAGGCTTCAGATCCTAAATAATTTAGATACTTTGAAATAACCTAAAATTGTAGTCATTTAGTAGCCTGGGCATGCACCTGCAATACACAGGCAGATTTTCAAATACTTACAAAAGGCTCAAGCTTTGTCTGAGAAAAGTTCCTTTTTGACTTAGGAAGTTTAATATCTGCCTTCCTCAAAACCAAACAATAGCCACACACATCAGCTCAGCAGTGATTCTGCCAGAATGACACCTGGATGGAACACTTGTACACTAAACACATCATTCCGGGGAATGGACTTGACGATGAGAAAAAAGCTCAAGTTGTTGCAGACATACTAAACAATTCAAGTTGACACAGTCACACCGCACCACTACTCTGTGAACTTTGCATTACCTTTCTGTGAATTCCTAGATTAAGTGATGAAGTCTAAGACTTGGTTAAAGGTCTTCACAAAATGAGGAGCAGAGGAGGAAACCTTCCAAGTGGAATTTCCACTATAATGAAATAAGCTGGTGCTAGTGACAAGTAAAAGAGCAAGGTTCATCTTGAACTACCATCTCCATGCTTTTATACTACAACGCGAAGCAAAGTTGTGTTTGGTGCTACAGCAGAAGCATCCAGCTGCGCTCGGGAGCTCAGGAATTCCGTCTGTGTCTAAGAGCTCTGCTGGAGCACCTGGGAGTTAAATGTACAGCAGTCATTCAGAAGCCTATGGACCCACGTAGTTTCATGGAAAGTTTGGGTCACTAATCAAGGGGAGGGGTTTCTAAATACCATGATTACAGGCTTGGCATTGAGTGCAATAAAAAGGGAGAACCACAGCAAACAATATATTTTTCCAGGGCAGCAGCTCTGAGAAGTCTCCATTTTCCACTGAGACTGAAACTACTGCTTCTTTCCTAAGCCATTTTGTCATAAAAGTTTAAATACCAAAGCAACAAGAGTCTTTTTGCTTACATTTGGTGCTGTTCCCCTTAAAGTGAAGTAGAATTTGATTTGGCAGCACTTACTCATAAGCTGGGTTCAACTCCTACCTCATTTTCAGCCAACACTGGCAAATAAAACCACAATTTAACACTAGCAAATGGAAATGTTTGCAAGCTATTTTCTGATCGTTATGCCTGAAGCATACATGACAAGCCCCTTGCTATCAGGATTGGTTTTACACTACTTCATATTCTACCACTAGGTAGTATTCTTGCCAGAAGACAACCACAGTCCACTGACAGAAATCACAGAGCAAGGGAGAACTTGTTTCCATACACATGCTTGCTTGTTTGAAATGAAGCCACAGGATCACACTGCTAGGTATACAAAGAAAACGATGGTGATCGTTACTACTTCAAAGCAGTCAGACATCAGCTGCCATATTTGAGACACGAAGAAACCATCATGGGCAAGTTAACAAGCTCTTAGAATCTGGCACTCACTGAGCTGATACCAAAAGGTACTTGGACAAATAAAACAACACTTCAGCTTCCAAACTGAAGACTTTTACATAATTAGGATATGCAAATAGGAATAAACAAAAAAAAATTAATAAAAGATACAACTACACCTACAACCATTTTCCTACTTATACAGCCATATCCTTGCTTTTCAGCTTAGTAAAGAGAAAAGGCGCAGATTGTTATTTTGTATCTGGTAATTTATTATTATTAATGTGCTCTTACTGACAATCAAGTACTATTACTAATAGTTATTTAAAAGTTCATGGTAATTATATAACTTATGCTTTTAAAGAATTTACTGTATTAAATGTTAATCAGTTTCATACTGCATAAAAACAAACCAAAATACGCAAGAGCATCTTCACTGGAATTCTCAGCTTTTCCTTTGAAAAGCAAACTCATTATGTTCTATAAAGAGAATTAAGTCTCTAAAAGAAGACTAAATTCTTTCTCAAAGCCAGGCTCTGAAGAGATTGCATAAAAAAAGATTTTATACTTGGCTCAAAGAAGAACATTTGGGAATCACTATTTTCGAGCAAGGACTCACCCACTTAAAGGCAGAAGAACTTATTTTAAAAAGCAGTGTGAAATTTCAGGAGAAAAAAAAAAAACAAAACACACTTATTTTGCACTTCCCAGCTTTTGGTAGCTCTTCAGATAAGACAAAAATCTCACAATAACCTCTTCCACATATAACTGTTTTCTCACAGATGCTGCCAAGTTACGTTATACCACTAGCAAGAACTTCTGCAAGAAGTAACTACTTCCAGACAAAGCAACTCAGCAGACAGACTGTAAGTGAAAAGTGAAGGCATTTAAGGTATTTTAGGAAAGATACCAGAGAAAGGGGGTCTGGGGAATCAAGTTCACTGGGTTCCTGCCTCCTGCTGCTTTGTCACCAGTATGCTCAATGCCCTTCAGAAGCTATGTTGGAGCAACATTGTAGTTCGTATGACACAGGAGAGCAACATCACAGCTCAGGACTTGTGGACAACCTCTTCAAAGCCCAGGGCAGGACATGATTTTGATCCCAGCCCCACCACTAAGGACTACATTCACAGAATAGCTAACAGCCTGCGGAAGAGCAACACTTCTCCTTTGGATGCAGATCATGTACTGTAACTGTTTCCCCGGATCTGGTCCAAAACAGCTGCAAAAGAGAAAGCTCATCTAGATTAAAACAGGTCCCTACAGAAACATTTAGGACTTTTAAACAAAAATACTTTTTGTGCATCTATACACATAGACACCATCATGCTATGACAAAAATACCAAGGGATGGGAAGGAAGATTCAGTCTTTTGTCTCCAAAATTACTCAAGATTACCTGCAGACATACATATAAAGCTTCACATAAATGTTCCCTGTCCCTGCCCTCCCTTTAGTCCTGGCCCATAAGCGCTGTTCAGCTCCTTAGCCATCCGCAGGCAGAGCTCCATGCACTCCAGTCAGTCACTGACATGGAGGGTGATGATTTCTCCTCTTCTCTCTTGCCTGTGCTTCCTAGAAAGCCTGAATCCTTCCATTCCAACACTCCAGTCATAGGAGCCGTTCCACCAGGTCTCCACGATGCCAATAAGATCCTAGCCCTGCAGGCATGCACACATCTCTAACTCCTCTTGTTTATTCCCCATGCTGTACATGCATAGAGGCGTTTAAGCTGGGCCCATGAGGAAGCCGACGTACTGGCTGGAGCAGCTGGAATTCTGCTGTGAAGACTTTCAGGTTCTCTCCTGCTGACCTGTGATCCCTCTCTAGGCTCTGGGCACTGACATCAAACTGGAAGGAATAGAATGGATAAAGGTTTCCCTCCCCTAGCAACTTTAGGAATGTTGAGTAATGCTGCATGTCCCATGGGCAGCGGCGCAAATCATAAACCAGACTCCCTGTTAACTCCTCTTTCTTCTCATGCATGCATGAATGTTTTACTAGGGACACTGTTTTGTGTACTCTCAGCATTTTATCTGAATGTATTACTGCTTTCTTTCTGTCCACAACGAAAAACCTCAACTACAACCTGTGAGTGCCCTGCACAACTGGGCTCCTGGCACATCAGCCCTTGAAATCAGCTGTGACTCTCCTGTTGACCATCTCTCAAAGAACACCAAGGGATGCAGGTGGGATGACTACACAGACCCTGTGGTCCAACCCAGAGGCCAGCCATGTCCCAAACCCAGGGAAAGACAGGCCAGGCCACGTGCTGCAGGCTGTAGTGGGAAGCCTGGACACAGGGAGTAGCAGGAAGCCCCAACACTTACTGGAGCTGCCTCTTCTCAACAGCATCAGGGAGCATGGCCATGAGGCACATCCTGCTGCAAGGACAAGCCCAATGCACATGTATCATCAAGACCAAATGAAGGACTGAGGAAAGCCCGGAATGAGCACTCAGCCTCTGCTTCACTCCAGATGCGCCTCCGCAAGCTGCCTTTAAGCAGGGACAGGAAAAAAAGCATCAGATGGTGGACAGGTTGACAACTGCACCCATTTCACAGGTATCAGTCTTCAGGTACAGTTACTGTACCAGGCACCAGCTCATCTTCCTGCCTTCTCCTCTCTATCCCCCATTTTATTTAAATATTCACGGCCTGGAATGTACACAGTAAATCAAGGCACTTTTATTATACAGGCCAAGTCCTGACCTGTTCATCTACATACATTAGCATAAAGGTAAAAATACTACAGACAGAAACGCAGCATTAATGGTTCGTTTAAAAGCGGGTCCTAGAGATTTAGAAAGAAAGGGAAAAAAATAATCTAACGGGAAAAAAAGAATCAACAGAAAAGTAATAATGGAGACAGTAAGGTAGCACTTAATTTTGATTTGTTTTCCCCCCAGAGATTTTTACCTTGTGACTAGCTAGCTGGTTTTATGAGCAGACAATCTAGTAAACCAGACACCTTCATTTTACGTCACTTTACATCTCATACGTATTCAGGCTGAAAACCACCTACATAATTCAAGATAATGCAGATTGTTTAAAAGCACATTTCAAAACCAACCTGAAAAAGTTGTACATAGGTTTTCATGTAGAATACATAACTTTTCACAAAGAATACATCTCTTTTCTTCCCAAGTCAGGAAAGAATCAGGTAAAACAAAATCCATCGTGTAACAGAACAATAAGCAGGTACATACTGTACTTTCTCAGTAGGTGAAAGAAGCTCCCTATATATTGAAGCTGCCAAAGGCTGTGAAGCTGTGACCAAAAACACAGTAATATTAAAACTGACAAAAGAGACTCTGGACAACAACCCAATGGCACACTCCCTCCTTTCTCGGGTGCTTTCAGAGGTACAAAGCCCAGCAGTCACATTCTACCACTGCAGTTCCCTCCTCCATACTCCTACCAACCTCTGTCTCTTCCCTGTTCTTGAAAGATGCTACTAGAGGTGCCAGTCAAGTTTGTAGGGTGGCAACCACAAAGTTTCTTACATTCTCAGTTATACTTTTATTAATTGTCATGCCAATGAGCTAGCTGATCATGGATAATAACTGTAAAAGCTGTCTGACTTGATGAACAAGATAAACAAAAGTAAAGTGAGATGTACCTCACTGACACAGACCGCAATCTTTGCAAGTATGAAAGAGTTCTGATGTTGACTTCAGAATAATCCTGGACTAGGAAGATCAGTGAAGCTGTGTGTAACTCTGCAAAACAGCTGTAAATAACAAAAAAAACAACAAAAAGTATCCACATGACTGTTCTAAGAAAGAACAACAGAGTATTTTCTCCACTCCAACAGTTATTCTGATTACACTTACAGTTGATTTTAAGAGTTTGGTGCCCAATATATTGCCTAATAAGAGAAAGGTATCCAGAAAACAATGCTAAATCCTCTGCTGCAACTGCAGAACTGTAAAAAAGTCTAAGTGCAGAACTGCTTCTTCCAGCTCAGTATATTACATTACCAAATTACACTTCATTGAAAGAACTTCACAGGGATTGGTAGCACTCTTCAGTCTGGTTCAGGAACAGATGACTTCATTTTAAAATATTAGATGGCTTTCAAAATTTGCACTAAGTTGAATTAAATATTCATGAAAACAAAACACACTGATTAAGGAACAGGTTTTGTTTCTAATTAGAAATTCAACTTCAAATTAGTGGAAGTTCTAGGCATGGGAAAGATGTAGCAGAAAGACTGGAACCTTACAGGAGACAACTTTGCATTAGGCAGTATCTCTTCTATAACTGCCGTAACATAAACTGCCTCCTTGCCTTCCTGTCCCACTCACCGTACGATTCATTCAGACTTAAAGTAATGGGCAACATACCACTGGACTGTAGGACTGCAATACTAACCAAGTCCACTCCTAAGCCACAGCGCCATTATTCAGTGCAAATACTACCAGGGCTTTGGTGATACCAGTCATTGTCCATCCAGGCTCCACCTTGTCCCACCTCATGCAACACCTACAGGAAACAATTTTCAGGCAGTGTTTTGACCCTGCAGCAATATGGGAAGAAAGGGTACTGGGAGAGTGAGTGTGGATCTGTAGGGTGGACAGCTCTTCCACTGCACAGCTCCACCAATTCCCTCTGACTAAAATATGCAACATCATCCTGCTATTCAGCAGTAAAGCAAGCCTAATGTCATCAGCAGTATTTGATTAGTATTGACCATAATGATGGTCAACAATGCACAGGAGGCAAATCTCCACTCTCTGGCTGAGCAGCGCAGCCCACATCACAAAGTAAAATGTACGTAGGAGGTGGAGTGTGAGGATCTGATTTCATATTATAAAAAGTCTTTTCAGTAACAGTCATCTAGAAGTAATATGGAAATCAAATTAGTTGATTGCAACAATCTAAACAGCATAATTTGATACCTTTACAGCAGTTCCTGGATAATGAGAGTTTAGAAGGGAAAATCCTTTTATTAAACCCAGCATAGCTGGGGACAAGGCCTCTCCCTACAGCTTTTAACTATTCCATTTTAGGAATTAATGCTGCTTAGCCAGCAAAGCATGAGTTAATTCAGCTTCTGTCTCCCCAAAGCCTCTAATTCTCTGGTCTAGCCTGCACAAAGAACACTTAAAATTGTTTCAAATATAAACACACAGGCAACCATCTTTGTGTATGCTTCTTTATGAGTGGTAAGGATGCTACTCCAGAAGGTACTATGAAGCATACAGTTTCCCTCCTGGGCACTGAAAGGACTAGCAGGCGTACCTATGAGGTGATTATAAAAAGAAGCCAGGGAAACAACATGAAGGTTCATCATCACTCTATGGACAAGGCAGTCACGAGGTTACAGCTGTTTCATGGCTGCACAATATCAAAGCTACAGCAATTCCACAGGTGTCAAATACACTGAAGCTCAACATGTGCTGTCAATGTTCACACAGCACAGGCTCTGGGGACAGCAGCAATGCAAAGGATAAAGAGAGAATGTCAAGCAAGGTCCAAGGGCTGCCCAAAATGCGTAGAGATGCTACGGGGGATGTTAGTGGGTCTCAGGGAGGTTACTATACTCCAAATCCTCCATATAACACTTACAACACTGTCCTCTAGAACAGTCCAATACCACTGTTTTAGTCCAGTGTCTCATTTCCTACTCTACAGAAAATAAGCCCTTACCTCCTTGCATTAACGGAGGCCTCTATTTTTTCATTCACACTCAGCAGTTGCTCGGAAAAGTCTTCCTTCATCCTTGATCCCTCCAGCCCACATAATACGGGTGATTGAGGATAGTAGGCCACTGACTTGATTTTGCATTTTTATTACATTGGGGGGAAAGTCAGCTGCAATAATCTCGTTCTAGCTCATCCGTATTCCTGTTCCTTACTATATTTTCTGGATAAAGCCCATGCAGACAAATCAGCAGGGCTATATTTCACATAGTTCTTGGTCTTAATAGTTCATTATCTCACTTAACTTGTTTTTGCTGCTCCTACACCAGGACAGGGTAATTCACACATCTGCCTAGGGTATCAGTATGGATGGCTTCAGAGCTGGAGCCACAACATCAGAACTGCCCAAAGATGTAGACCCAAGAGATTTTTAGGAATGGTTTATTTATATACATATATATATATATAACTAAAATCAGGAATGCTGGCAGATTTTCCCATCTCTCAGAACTCTGAAATATCCAATTCAGAGTTCCACCCCTGACAATGAACTACCAAATAAGCTCCAAGAAAACTACACAGCAATTTTTTTCCCAAAATTCTACCAATTTTACTTTTGCTGAGTGAAAACCATGTCTATTTCTGTGCATTTCTGCAACTGCACTTTTCATTCATTAAAATGAGAAATTGCTTCTTTTATGCAATCTGCTACAATTCAGATAGCAAAACACTGATGTCTG
The DNA here is from genome assembly GCA_024733675.1 of Psilopsiagon aymara. Taxonomy (NCBI): domain Eukaryota; kingdom Metazoa; phylum Chordata; class Aves; order Psittaciformes; family Psittacidae; genus Psilopsiagon; species Psilopsiagon aymara. The sequence continues at coordinate 32,294 of JANRGW010008807.1, read as the reverse complement.
GTAGCAGGCTTGCTGGTTTTGGCTTTAGGAGGGTTAGGTTTTGGTGGTTTTTTTTCCTCTCTTCCTGTGAGAGGAAAGCTTTTCCCAAAGGATTTAAGCAATTTCATAAAACAAATGTAAAAACAAAGACATTTTTGTTTAAGGACTGAAGGTTTTGTTTTGATTTAAGGGGGATGGAAAGGGAAGGAAGAGAGAAATGACACTGATCATCTTCCAATTAAACTAGTGGGGGGAAAAAAAGGAGGTATCTCATTCCTAAAATAGAAACTTCGTGATAGCACAAACTCACTATAGTAAACAGGTCATCAGGAAAAAAAAAAAAAAAAATCTAGCTGAATTTTTTTCCCCTAAATAAACAGATGTGTTTATTAGAGTCACAAGTGAACACCACAAACCATTACAGCAAAGATCAGAGGAAAAGCACTTGAATTTGGAGATAAAATTACACTGCGCATTCCTATATGCTATGCTTCGTTAATCAGTTTCTCCTTTTCCTCACAGTCTATCACACAGAAAGAAAGACATACCTGAAATGTGTGGATTTAAATGCACAAAGATTTGGGAGGTTCACTTCACCTAGAACTTCTGAAGCTCAACCTAATATGCATCACTTCATTTAGTGAAATAGGACCCAATACTACAATGGCAGTAACCCCCTGAACTTGCACAGCAAACATTGCAAGATGGGGACAATACAATGACAATAAATAAAGGAAAAACTAATTAAAACAGCTGTAATTTTTCAGCAAACGTGTGGAGGCCTTGCAGGAAATCCAAATGAGCAGATCTTCACATCTGCGGATGTTCCACAAGCACTTATACAAACACAGTCCAGAAACCTCACATGTTTGCAGAACTGGGATTCTAGTTTCCAATTAGCAGATATTCATTAATGGAATTAACTGATTAATCAGTAGGTCCCTACATATCATATCAAGTTTTATTACGCAGAGAGAAGTCAGATAGCCACAAGTCAGCTTCAGTGAGAAAATATCATCTATCCAAACAGAGCAAAAGCCATCCCACGAAGACCCATTCACACTGCCTAACATTCAGGATTGTCACTGCAATTATCATTCAACATCTAAACTTAGGATACTGGGAGAACTCCACAGTTCTATACAGCAATATACTCCAGAAATAACACAGCTCAGAAAAGAAAAAAAAAAGACAATAAAAATCTTGCCAGTGAGAAAATATCATCTATCCAAACAGAGCAAAAGCCATCCCACGAAGACCCATTCACACTGCCTAACATTCAGGATTGTCACTGCAATTATCATTCAACATCTAAACTTAGGATACTGGGAGAACTCCACAGTTCTATACAGCAATATACTCCAGAAATAACACAGCTCAGAAAAGAAAAAAAAAAGACAATAAAAATCTTGCCATTAAATACAACATGCAAGTGAAATCTACCACATTGTAACTACTTGTACTTCATGACTGATTTACAAATGTTAGTATTAAATCTGAATTTTTCTAAATGTAGTCTTGAAGTACATGCATGCATATGGGATGTGGTTTAATTAGCAATTTAAAAAACTGGTCTAAAACCATTGGAGGTGGACAGGAAAAATACCAGTCTGTCGAATAGATCAGAGCAACACCACTTTTTTAATACCAAAAAGTACCAAAACGATGTATGTTATCATAACTTCAAAAATGTTCTACCCAACTATTACTTTCATCATTCTCCTCTATCCAAGCTTAAGCTTCATATATGCACATATATACACAAGAAATGGTTTCTAGTGGCCCTCTGACCTCCCAAATGGTAACACACACAGATTAACTTGTCAAATAGAGAATGACAACATACAAAAGTCATTACAAATCCAAAGGTCTGGGTCCACTCATGAATCTGGGTAGTTATTTAAAGGACTTGTCTAATACTGTGTAAAGGCACTGGACAGAAAGGAAAACTGTTTGCAACGGTAACACTCCTTCAGCTCCTATTTGCACAAAAAGCCCATCAAGTGGAAACCTGAAAGTTACACCACTGGAAGGCTGAAGAACAACCCCTCCTCCCTCCCCCATTCTCTCCACAAGAGTTCTCTTTTCCTTTACTTTTGAACTATACAAGACACTGTGTAATTTACAGATACTTACACCTTAAAGGTTCCCCCTGCAGTTTAATCTAAGATTCTGCTTTGCTCCTTCCCCGCTGCAACCTCTGTTAATTTAAAAACATGCTTTTCTAAACAGTGCAACCCTAAACAGCTAATAGATACACCACCATTACATCACAGTGATGAATAAAACATGAGCTTTCCAATTTAATTTGAACACAAGTTAATGTGTATACTGAGTTCATGTGTAAAGCAAGTACTTCTCCTTCATTTCCCTGTCCACCAGCCCATTCAGTCTCCACATAACTTTCATTTTCATTACTTTTCTCTTGTATTTTTTCATGTGTGCATGTTCCAGGTTTTACCTGCATCTCCTGTATCACTTGTTCTTTTCTCCAATTCATTTCTCTGCTTCCCAGTCTAACTGTGCTTACCAAAAACACACAGTTCCTTGAGCTATTAACAAGAAGACTATTCCTTTCCATTTACCAGAGTTGCAGACAGTGCTGGATGCTGTTATCTTCCCTGTCCAATAAAGTCTTAAGACATTTCCTCCCATTTCTTAATGCAGACTTTTCCAAGACCTCAAATTGTAACAGGAAATTATTTGAGTGATTTTGTTTTAAAGAACACAGCAAAGCATTAGGAGACAAGTGTTCTGCTCTTCTATTTCCTAGAAACTATTCGAATGAAGGTTGAATCTCTCCTTTGCAAGTCTGAAACAGCTTTTCCACATCATCTATTAATATTTGGAACTTGAAGGCTGTCAAGTGAAAGATGCTATACAAATGCAAAACATAGTCCTAGTTTCATCTTTTTTAATGATACACCCAACACTCTCATAAAGGAGCAACAGGAGTAGATGAAAAATCATAATAAGCAAAAAACCTAATAACATATGCTAAAAGCTACCAAGACAATAAATTCAATTTTCCCTGGGATTGTTAAATTATTCTTTTGATGGCTCAACACAATCTTTTCACGTTTATTTCCTACGGGGAATGATGACACATTAAGCTCCTCACACAGCTCATCTTTAAAGACACACACATGCATTTAAAGCAAACACCTAAAATTTAATAGCTCAGGTTTCTCATAAACTACATTGGAAAGGAGTTTGCAACTGAATTATTTCCAAGAAAGACACCAGCCTTACAAACTCAAGGCAAATAGACAAAAAGCAGTATCAAGAGACTGATCCTGCTTTCACGAACAAACACACTTAAAATGCCTTATTCTTTCAATGATTCTTCTCAACATCTGTCCACACAGATGACTGCGTTCTTCCTTTTTGAAGAGCCATCTCCTAAATGTCCAGAAGTTTAACTGAGCACACAAGTGCCAGATACAGGAGCTGTTAAATGGACAGACCCTGATGTATAGCAAAGGTCAAATTAAGTCAACATGTTGCAGCCTTCAAACCACATACACCGTCATTACCTTTTCTATGCAGCATACGCATGCCTCCTCAGTGTAACATCAGGCAAGTCTTCAATAGTCAGCAGAGGAAGTGCCTAAAATGGCATACCTCATTCCTCCATTTGTTCTGGGTGGTTAGGTTGTGGAAAGCTCAGCACCAGCACCTAGGTCAGGTATTACACTTGCAAAACTAACCACAAGTCCTCACATTTGGGAGCCTCAACACTGGGTCTTCAGAAGTCCTGCACTTCACCTATTGTGAAAGGCACTGTCCAAGGCCCTCCCTCAGGCAAAGCCCCCCTATTCCTCAAACAAGAGGACGAAGTCAGTGACACAGAGCACTTGTAGGACAAGAGAGCATGAAATCAAGATGAGGATAGATACAGTCACACACTCAAGAGGAGAACATAATCCTTTTATTTATTTATGGGTTCAAGTCAGCCATCCTAACCTCCAGCCTGCACTCCCATTTATGCATTTTCTGTCCCACACATATTAATTTGTGGTTATCTTTAATATTTTATGAGTTATATTTGATTCCACTCCATTATACCCTAGAAAGGTAAGAAAAACCAAGCAGCTACTAATGCCACAGATGAGGGATTCTAGTTGCTATAAATTCCATTCACTATCAAGCGACTGGACAACATATCCTCCCCAAAAATATATAAATTCCATTCACTATCAAGTGACTGGACAACATATCCTCCCCAAAGTATTTCTGCTCATCACACCTCCTTCACATGTTTTCTATTTCTGCTAATTAGCAGTGAAGACCAAGGCATAAAATCTACTGTAGCTTAAGTTACCTGAACTACCCATTTCCTTAACCATCAAATACAAGCTTCAATGCTACACTGGGACTTGAGAGGTGTACAGCTGGGAGGGCATCCAAAATCTAACAGTTAGGAAAGTCATCTTGAATTCCCCATGTATAATATTCTCACATTCGTTCAACAAGCCATCACATCATCCTCCTGTACATCAAGATTTTAATCCAAAACTACAGATGAGACTTCAGTTTATGACCCTTCCTTGCCTCCAAGAATTTGCTCCAGGGAATTTATAAGCAGCTGCTATCTCCCCTGTTTGCCATTACTAAGCTAGAAAAGACCGCAAAGCTTAAGTATTGGTCTCTCATCTAACTCCAGACTGTTGGCACCCCATCAACTTTGCAGCCTGGATGTCCCTGTACATGTTCCACTTGAATTTTGTATCTTCTGTACTCCAGTGACCAGAACTACGTACAGTATTTGATATGAAGTCTCCCTAATGACTTGCATAATAACTTGCCTGTCTTCACTGAAAAGCTCTCACTGAAGATCACATTTGCTTTCATTTCATGCTCACCATCAAATAGAGTCATCCCTGTTTGACTACAGCATTCAGGCCTTTTCCTCCAGGCCTATTTCAAGGGATAACCTGCCAGTGATAGCAGATGATCTTAAGGTCCTTTCCAACCCTAACTATTCTATGATTCTATGTGTTCTTAACATTCACTCACAGGTAACTCCGCTTTCAGAACTTTTAACTTCCGCTCATTCCTATTGCTTCAGTCATCACAGGCATTCAGTTCTTCCTGTGCAACAATCAAACTCTGATTGGTGCTGACTACATTTCCTAACTTTGCCTCTGCAGCAGTAGTCCTTCACATACAGTTATGTCAACCAGCATGGTGAAGTGAAACGACCAGCCCACCACTAACACCAATCCAGAGCATTAATTCCTTTATTCATGCAGTCACAATTTCTCCTTCAGAGGACACCCAATCATTCTTTAGCCAAGCGCCACACTTTCAATTCAGTCATTTTTGGTGTTGTGCCTGCTATGTTGTACACACATAGAACTGAAAACTTCTGCCCCTTTTGTCTAGAACATTCAATATTTAACCAGTGATATGACTTTAGTCTTCCATGACCTAATTGTGGCAAATTCATGATGCATTTTATCCTGTTTTCCACTTATCTTTGTATACTTAATTGCTTTTTTCATTCCAAATTTATTCTAAATCCTTGAATAGTACCGAGACCAGAGTAAAACACGTGAAGATTTCAATTTCTTCCCCTTTTAAAAATAAATACAAGTAAATTTCTTTTGCTGTATTGCTATCTCAAGTGCTGCGTTCAACTTGACAGCTAAAAATCAATCCTTTTTTTTTCCAACCTGGCTCCAGCGTCCTGCACCAACTGATTCAGAGACCCAAAGGAGAGACCCTTTGCTTCCTTAGCCTGAATGCATTAAATCTGGAAGAGGGCACAAAACATTCATTCTGGTCATTTCTGTTTGGCATCCTACATTTCCTCATGTTCAAATCCTCATCTCTATCTAAAGCTGGTTACAACTGCTAACTTTGGAGGCATTAGACACATTTCTCAGCTATAGCCTGGTCCTCACATTATCACAGCCAAGCCTTCTTCTCCTCTTTATTTTTTTCCTCATCATCTTAAATTTCTCCATGTGCTAGCTTTTGGCAATTCATGCGCTATCCCTGCAGTTTCTTCTCTTTGATGACCAATCTCCAACTTCACTTCAATCCTTACAGGTTTTCCGGAAACTTGCAGTATCCTCTAGCAAGGCCCACAGTCCCACTTGGCAAGCTTTTCCTCCTCCTTAAAATGCAGTTTCCAAGCAGCTATTGTACCTTCCACTTAAAACAGTCCAAGCCTTTTCTTTTCTTTTTTTTCAAACCTCTAACTCCTACATGCCTTTATCCCTGTGGACTTCACAAACTAGTTCTTCTAACTTCTCAGAACCTGCCCTGCTAAAATAAAACTTCCTTGAAATAAAAACACTTTGTAGCTGACATATACTTATCCTTCAGTTTAATTTAAAATTATTAAATTGCAGCTAATCAACACATATGCTTGAGGCTCTGTGGACCAGACCCGTAACCCAGCAGGAGAAAGCAAGACCCAGTGTCAGCCCTGGAGAGACCAGAGACATTCCTTACCCAAAGTTCAAAGATATGCCCTCTAGTTCTTGGCAGGCCGTAAACATGAGCTTTCATTTACTCTGCATTCCACTACAATTAATGGCCAAAATCTACCCTAGGATACTTCACTGTATTGATTTCCAATCTAACTCTGTCACCACCGGTAAACATACTTACAAAAGCACATTTGAGAAGCATCCTCCTTTTATAACACTTGGCACAGCATCTCAAAAATGCTCTGTAGCTCTAAGCAAACAGAACACATTTACATGGCTCTGGTCTATAATTTGACTCAGTTTTGCCTCACTAAATCAGCGTTAGCTTCCTAGATTTTGGAGCATAACATGAACCTTTAGGAGAAAGCCACCTCCTGTTCACTGGAAAACTGAACCCATACCAAGTGCCTCCAGGAACAATTCTGAGATCTAATGCCTCCAGCATGCGCACCACAAGCCTATGAGGACCAGGGAAGGAGGCCCTAATGGCCAAGTGCTACAGCAGGACAAAAGAAGCCACTCTGGCAAAGTGAGAGCAAATGATCTCCATATGAATCTGGAAAACACCATTTCCCTCTTAATTTTAGCTTGTGATATAATTTTCTTAACATGGACAAGCCCTCTGTGCAACAGAGTGAACTTGCTGGCACAGACTATCAGCTCCATCAAAGCAGTAAATCACACTAACCACAACATTCCTGGTTCACCTGCATCTCCAACACCATGTGCAGGCACTTGCCTGCTACCTCCTGCTTAGAGAGGCTGAAACCCAAAGAGGGGAAACTCAGTACAACAGCATGAAATATCAACTGACATGGTAAGGGACTTTTTACAAGGGCATGTAGGAATAGGACAAGAAGGAATGGCTTTAAACTGAAAGAGGTGAGCTTTAGACTAAATATTAGGAAAAAATTCTTCACTATGAGGGTGGCAAGGGACTGGCACAGGTTGTGCAGAGAAGCTGTGGCTGCCCCATCCCTGACAGGGCTTAAGACCAGGTCAGACAGGGCTTCAAGCAACCTGGTCTAGTAAAAGGTGTCCCTGCCCATGGCAGGAGGTTGGAACTGGATGCGCTTTAAGGACCCTTCTAACACAAACTGCTCTACGATGATTAACTTACTAAACCACATAAAATGGGGCTCCTGCATACATACAGCTCTGTCAGCTCCCCATCATGGCAAGGACTGCCCACTGTTCTGGAAGGAACTGATGGTGGTCTCTGCACCAACCCGTCACCAACAGGCACCTCTCCCCAGGGAGTACATTCACACTGCTGGCATTCTGCTCTCAAAACCAGTCTCAAGAGCTCAAACCAAACCGCGGCAGCAGCACGGTGTTTGGGCATCCTCCAAAATGAGGAGCACGGCACTGGACACCTCGAAAAGGCAATTCTTGTTAGTTGAAAGCAAGGACATAGCATGCCACCTTTTCCTCCAGAAGTGCTTAAAAGTGTTTTATCTTTATAATTCTAGGTCAGTTGAGCGCACATGTGGTATGGATTACACTGACCCTTTTAGAGCTCTCAACGTTTTTAAATAAGTAGGACACTTAACAGGAGACGCAAGCCAAGCTACACACCTACTGTGCACCACACACCAAGACCAACCAGTGGGCTTTACAGGCAGAACCAAGGACAAGTGGCTTTACAAACCATGGCTCTTATGGCACATAATGTTAAGTAAATTATGAATGCCAAATCTGACCCAGTATCATATTAAATCAATACAGGCATTTTATAAAAAAAATTATGTCGAACTTAAAGTGACCTTTTCAAAACCACCCAAATTAATGGCAGATTTACAAACAATTCAAGTATTTACAGGTAAGTGATAAAAAGGGTTGCATCAAAGCAAAAGTTGTCTTGCTGCTTATGAAACACAACAGCATTGTCTTTTGAAGCACAAAGGAGATGCTTCATCCTTAAATATCTGAACACAGTAACTGCAGACTTTAGACTCAAGCAATGATCAACATGCAAACGACCATAAAATTCAGGTTAAAAAAAGCTAATACTATGATTCACTGGATATGTTAATTTGCCAGTGCCAGGTCTTTGAAAGTTAACCTTCTCCACCCTATGAGCTGCTATATACATTGACCCTGCAGGTCACAAATCATTCCATTGCTTTACCTTCTTTTCAGCGATGCCTTGTCCGAGTAACAGATGGAGGAACGAAATTACGTATTTAAGTGAACTACCTTTCCGACAGGCGTCCTCCCCTCTCCCAGCCGAAGTTTTCTTTCGGCCAGGGTAGCACCCTGAAGCGGCAGGCCCGGTTTCGGGCGGTGCTGTGACAGATGCGGAGCAGAACCGGGGTAGAGCGTGCGCCCACCCGGGGCAGCAGCCATGTGCTCGGCCACCACCCCCGAAAAGGCACCCAGGGGAGGAAGTTCACGCTCCGCGCCGACCCGGGGACATAACTCAGAGCAGTTCAGACCTATCGCTTCCACCCGCTTTCTCCTGGGCCATACGTTTTCCCCTGACATTAGCGAGCTGTTTCAGAGCAGCCGAACCGCTCCGCCCGCCAGGGACCCGCTCGCAGGCAGGCGGCCGGAACCGCCGTCCCCTGGGGCAGGGGACGAAGCCGACTCGGCCGCGCTTCCGCGCGGGACAGCCGCCCGCGCACCGAGCCCGAGGGGGCTGCTCTCTGTCACCGGAGGAGCCGCCCGCAAACCCCCGGC
>JANRGW010008807.1:0-21444 GCA_024733675.1 Psilopsiagon aymara | reverse complement strand
GCCCCTTAAAAACTTCCCCCCCCCCCCCCCCCCTTTAGTCTGAGTGGTTAAAAGGTCCCACCTGAGAGCTCTCACTGTTCAGAGCTCTGCCGCCTAAGCTGTAAGGCACAGGGTAGCTTAAGGCTGCTGGTGCCAAGCCAGCTCTGTGAGTTTAGTACTAGACTAAACTGCTTTGGTGTGCTTTTTAAGTGTGTTAACAGTTCCTCCAGCTACTGCCTAGGAATTGTCTGTGAGACCCATGTGATACCTGCTGCAAAGCATAGGTGTGAGGAAGGAGGGGAACCTGCAGTACTTGAGCTCTTCCACATCATTAACAAGCACCTTCTGTACCCTGCACATATTAGCATGGCTGCAGTAGAGAATGGGAAAGAAAAGTATGTGATTTAAATATCAGCTCCTGTTGCTATGTTGGGGGGAAGAGGGGACTGGATAATTTTTTTCTTTTATTTTAAAATTAGAAAAGGAAGGGGAATTGATATCCTCTTGAGTGTTGTGGGAGGGGAAAAAAAAGTCTGAAAATGCAAAACAATGTAATAAATGTGGAGAAGCCTGCCTAAGCCATCAGGCAGCCTTAAGTAAAGCCAGTGCGCTAGAGGCATAAGCTACATCATATATGCTAGGTACTGCAAAGACCTGCTTGCTGCATAATTCAGTGGGGTCAGAAGTCAACCATCAGTCCCATACCCTGTGCTAAAAGGGAGCATGTCACACAATGGAGTGTTTGTCACATGTTCGATACTCAAGCACCCGGCTCCTGTGATCACCTTTTTCAGGAGGTGCGTTTTGCCTTTAATTCATTAGGTTGGATGACTTAGTTGGGGAAGGGGTAGGCAAATGCAGCTCATCTTCTTTTGTGCAAAAAATTAGATAACCTGTTCTGACTGGAAGATTTCCTCATTCCTGGTCAGAACAGAGGCTTACCAATATTTCAATTCCAGATCAATATACAAACATTTGTTAGAGCCTAAGCATGTGTATAGCATTTCTATTGTGCCCTTACTGATAAAACAAGAACTGCAGAGTTGTTTCTTACACTGCTAAGTTTTTCACACCCAGTAATCACATGATGGATGGCTTTATTAAATTATGCCACACCGTGCAGCTGCTGCCTCTGGGAAGAAGTATGGAACAATACAATTTAATGCCTCACCTTTTAATTTTAATATAGCTACTAGAACACAGTCTTCATTCTCACCATCAGGACCATAGACAGCCTAACCTGTGCCTCAGATAGATGACCAACTTGTTGAAGCAGTGGCCAGAGATCCCGCAGCAAGGCAAGCTGCTGACCTGAGCTGGCCATGGACACCTACTGACTTCATGATGTTTGAAATCCCTTTAATGGAACTGGAACCCTGGCCCCAGGATAAGGTTTGAGGGTATGTTAAATGGTTATCCTTGTACAGACAACTCTACATGCTGAGATGCCATAACCCCTGATTTATATATAATTTCTAAGGCAAGAAAGTAATTCTGTAAACATGCATATACCTGATTAAACTAATCAAATTCAATAAGACCACTTAATAAGAGTGAAATAAAAGGTACATAAGAAATTGTGTTGTCTGGAACTAAGGTGAGAACCTCTGGAAATGGACATAAAACTACCCCATTCCAGACTTATTTCTTCTTTTTTACACTTTCCTAAGAACAGATTATTATAAAATGCATTGACCTTGTCAGTCTATTAAAATACTTCACAACTTTCAAAAGGTTTTGAGGTGCAAAAATTTAAAACCCCACCTATTGATCATAACTGTCTTCCTAAATCCATGTTTCTACAAAACTGAGAATAAAGCATTTGTTGCTCTAGTCAGAAACATCTGACACTACTTAAAATAGTGTTAATTAGCACAAGTTCTCAAGATCCCATCCTAGTGCAGCTCAACACAAGGGTAAAGACAAGCTCTGTCCACCTGAAACAATGTGTTGTTATTATTCAGGCTTCTTGAATCTACCATTAACAGTAAGTCTCAATCTCGCAGCAGCTTCTCAACCTAAGGCCTGCTTGCATTCAAAGAGAATTTCAGTTGTATTTTGGCGTTGCACGCGCTATTCACAAAGTCACCTGTAACTGTAAGAAAAAAGCAGCTCCCTCCATTTAGCTCTAGAGCTGTGGCTGCAAAATGTTTGGGGTTTGGATCTGTTCTGCTTGTGCTAGAAAAGATCAAAATACATTTCAAAAAGCAGACTTCTGCCTGAAGTACTGTGACACTCAAGCTGAATTAGCCACAGCAACTCAAGCACTGAACTTATAGCTCTCCTTACTGCCTCTGCATCTGTACAACGCCCTCAAGTCTCATGACCAGCAGGTATGAACTGAGGTCAGCAACAGCCTGAACTAATGGGCCAAGCTGTAGCCTACAACATCTACACTACCACCAAGTGTTTTAGTGTACTGTCCTTGGTTAACTCCATGAATGAGGCATGTGCATGGTTTCTGATGGTCAGCCTGGTTTTGCCTCCTCAGCCCATCCAGCTATCACCTCAGCCATGCCTGCTGAGATGGGAGTGAGATGGCTGGAGAAAAGCACCTCTTTAGCTGTGACAGCTGGATCAGCCCATGCCTGTGCATCACTGAGCAGTGTCTGCGCATTCAATAAAGCTCACTGAGCAGTATTTCACACAAAAAGGCTGATTTTTCTTCGCCACCCCTCATGTGCATCCAGCTCCTTGCAAGAAAAAGGACACTAGTCCTGTATTTGTGCACTGGGACATTTGTGGGGGGAAAGGGGACTGGTTTGGTCTGTTTTTCACTTTAATGAGCTCTGTAGAAAATGTTTGAGTAACATCTTAGTGGAGGTTGTAAATGGGACAGGTATTTAGGAGTGCTGGGAGAAGTGTTTTCTCAGTGTTGTTGGAATATTCAGGGGGCTCACGACAACAGAGAGCTGTGAGAATCATGCTGACCTGGTCTTCTGGTGCTCAAATGCCACCAGAAGCCAGAATCCCCCTTTTCAGCTCCTTGAAGGCCTCAGCACTACACAGGAGGACTTGCAGTTGTTTTCCCTCAGCCACTGTATTCTCTCCATCAACTTGAAGTTATCTATATTTAAGGTCCTGCACAAGGCATTAGTTTTGTTCCTGTTTTCTCTACTATAACACTGGGCTTTACTTACAAGTTGTTACAGCTGTGCGTACTTTCTGGTTTCAGAGAGTGTGTGAAGGTAACCCCAGCTGAAATGGAGAAACTGAAGGGTGTGAAGCCACAACTACATCTGAGACATTCTGCCTCAACCCGTGCAAGCAGAGAACTAAACATATGTCTGCTCATTATTCCTACATACACCTACTTAGAGAACATAGACCCATTAAAGCTGAGACAGACAGATATCAGTTCTTTAATTAGTCTTCTCCTTTTAAGTGCCCCAGGAAAATTGTTATAAGAAATACCATGCGATTGCCCAAGAACAAATGAGATATGCTTTTAAACACCCTTTATTACTAGCATTGCATAAGCATTCCAACAATCAAACCTAACAGTTTGTTATCATAGTTGCAATCCCTTTGGCTTAGTAGCAGCAAGATGAATAGCATGTCATATCTGTTCTCAGCACATAGCTGCCTACCTTTGTAAACAAAACTGTCAAGACTGATTCTCCATGCACATTTACAAATTATATCCATTGGTTATGTGTCTTGCAGCATATTTAGTATGCTGCCAGGGGAATGTTACCCTCACATCTCTTTCATATGTTACCAACATCATAATATCTTCAAGGAACAGGTACCTTGAGAACTATGGCTTGAATTCACTAATGTCTCTTACACACCCCCGATGAAGAACATGCTTATTATCTAGTTTACGAACATTCAAACCTAGCATGTAAATGCACTCCAAGAGTGATTGCTTGATTACTCCAATGAATCGCACACCTTACAGTAAGTGATTATACACTTATTTTAGTCCTAAACCTGTTATAGGTAGTAAGAAACTTTCAATTAATCTCTGAACATCCTATTTGCTTTCTGTGTGTACCTGTCATTGCAAAACAGCTTTCCACTAACAACAGATAGTTTACTGTCCTTGTCCTCAGGTAAATCCATGAGTGAGAAGCCTATGGGATATCCTGATATTCAGCCTGCTCTGAAGGGCAAAGCCCTGTGCCATTGTCCCTGCAACAGTATTTTATTTTACTTACTGGCTGGCCAGGAGGAATTCACTTCAATTCTTTGTTTCACTTCATTTGTATGTAATATGATAATAATATTATTTCACAGAAAAGGAGAGTAAATTAGTTAATGTGTGCCCTCTGTTCTAAGATTATAGAGTGAAATATGAGCTTAATACTATAATTTCAGCCCACCCACCACCACCACTCCGTTTTGGCATTTCATGTGTTTTTGAATTTTGTTTAATCTGCATCATACATGCGGAGGACAAAATGGATAGTCACTGGCATTTTTAAAAGGGAGAATTCCCTTTTTATTATTGTTATATGGCAAAGCTCTGACCATACTTCTTTAGCAGTAATATAAAATACGTTAAAATAATGATATTTCAAGTGCTGTAGTTTCATTGATTTCACTTATAAAAATAGGCCTATTTTTCATATAAAAAAATCTATCATATTAATTTTGGCATTTTATGTTAATGGTAAGTAATAAATTAATGCCATCTCAACAGAGAGTTCTAATTAGTTGCCAGTAACACAATATAGTCTTGTATAAATGCAAGTTTTGTTTGTGAGGAGAACTGCCTTTTTCTCATTACAGGGACTAAAACCACAGAGCATCACATTTCTCGTTATTGTACCAGAAGAATGTAGAAACACACTCATGACCACATTCGGGAATGGCACATAATAATAGAATCAGTAACAGATAGAAAATGTGATGACATTAAACTGCGAAGCAAAATTTATCCATGGAAAAAGCTCCCACCCTCCTTCACCCTGCAGCTCTCTGGCTCTTGCGCAGCTCTCAAGCACCAGGCAGGCATTTCTTCTGCTAATCAAGCCAGCATGGGGAGTGATGTTGCCAGGGAAGGCTGGATCAGAAGGGGGGGATGAGAAAGGTCTAGTAGTTCCTATAACACACAGTAAACACTGGCAGAGAGTTACTACAAGAGTAATTTACTGTGTGTTACGTGGCTTTCCCCTTTAACTGCTGGGAGCTAGAAAATTCAAGCTGAAAAGGAACGGGTCAATATTGCCAAGCGTGACTGAGTACCGTTCAAGCCAGCTGAACTGCAGTGTGATGTCAGAGTATGAATTAACCAGAAGCAGTGAGTTCTGATTTCATGGTCTCATCATTGTTGAAGCAGATCTATTTTTATTTTAGGTGTTGTGTGAGGTGCAGAACTAGCTCAGAAACACATGGGGAAAAGGATAGAGCAACTCACCTAGTTCTCAAGAACTAAAACTGGCTTGGACTGGTAAAACATTAATCCAGACAATGGTGTTTTTTTTCCGAAAGTAAGCTTACTATAGGCCTTTCTAAAGATATGTTTACTTATTTACTCTCAGAAAAGAGGGTCACCTTTACCAGGAGCTTGGGAATGGTTAAAGAAAAGGAAGGAATATTAGAAAATGAACATGAAGTGAGTTGTATGTAGGAATGAATAGTTAAACAACTATGGTTATCAAAATAAAGAAAAAATAATCATGTTTATTTCATGATATCTATTGTATTTGTGCAGTTTTCCAAGTATGGAAAATTGGAGTCTGGTTATACAGAAGTACTTTGCAATCAAAGTAATGCACTAATGTGGCAAGCAAAAAGCTTAAAGGCTGATGCATAAGATTAACACATGAAACCTTGTACTCTGTTTATAGCTATGTGCATTTTTTAACTCCTTTTCCTTAAAGCACTCTGATACAAGGAGCTGGTGCCACTTCCCCAAGAACTGCATTTGTGAGAATTGCTGCCCTGAACCATCTCTTTCCCATTTTTTTTTCCAGTCTACATGAAAAGAGGTCTAGAAGGCCAATTGGTTGTAAGTATCAGGAGAGTTTTCACTTCCCCTTTGGCTTAGAGCTGACGGCAACTCTCTCACACTTTCTCTATCACCCAGCTGGCTACCAGGGTGCAAAGTGAAGTGCATGAATGTCCCTCTGTGGTAAGGCTATCAGAGAGAGGTTATTTAAAGCAGTTTTACAGAATGTGGAGCTACCACACCTTCCATAGCTTACTTTTTCTTTCTCACTTGGCTTCTCCACTGGAAACAGCTCAGCAGACAGCATGGCACGGCCTTACTCATTGTCTAACACCCAGCGTGCAATGTCATCCCGGTACTCACCCATGGCGTTCCTCCACCAGTGCTGCAGCTGTGTTCCAAGCTCTGCTTCCCCATAAACCGTGCTTTCAGGAGTGCACCAAATACACTGGCAAGGGCAGATTAAAAAAAAAAATTATATATATATGTATATCAGCCCATGTTACTGCATTGCAGCTGCTCAGAAGGGGCTCGCCACCCCCAGTTATCAGCTCTTGCTAGCAGTTACGTGGCTTATATAGTTTGTGTGGGTAGTGACTGTCTCCCTTCCTCTGCTAGCTAATCTGAGAACTTCTTTTGACAGCTCATACACAAAAAGATTTGTTATGTTTTAAAATGCAGTGGTAGAGGGTTTATACTTTGGGCCAGAGTGCCACTGGAGGCTTTTTGGTGACGTGTACATTGGAAGTGACAAGCAGTGAATAACTGACGTCAGATGTAAGTAATATTTGTTGACTGACTTTGATATGTTATTCTTTAAAAGAATCCAGTCTGTAAGTACAGTCTATGTTTTTTAGCTGGAAAGGAAGGAAAGCAGATGAGGGCAAATGCAGAAGAGAGAAATGAGTAACCAAAAAAAGGAGAAAAAAACAAGTAGAAGTTAGCTAATAAGGAGAAAAGGGAGTAGGAGTATTAAAAGAGAGAATAGAGACATACAAATGGATTGAAACTAATAAAATTGGAAGAAAGCAAGATAAAAACTGAAGAAAGGAATCACAGTGTAACAGATCAGGGGAAAAAAACTGTGAAAGTGTTTGTAGATTTAGTCTGAATTCCTATATACAGTCAATAATGACTGTAAAACAAGTATGTGTTGAAGTACCATTGATTGTGAGACACTCTAGTTTGCAAGTTAAAGAAGACTCAGTTATTTAAAATACACAGCAGGAGTGGGTGGGGTGGTTGGTATGTGCAGTGTAGAACCAATTTGGATGGTGATGAAGTTGAGCTGTAAAACAAATATTATGTTTAACCCCTGTAAGAACAATGCAGTTATTTCAGCAAGAGATGAGTTATGCAAGGGAAGGTATTTGAATGAACTTGTGGGGCTCTTCCAGTGACTGCAGTAAAGCTGATGACTGTATTTTCATTCAGACTTTTTGCTTTTCTTTGTTAGTTTTCTGTAGGCTAGAAATGATGATGATAGTAATAAACTGTACAGTGATATGTACTTTTGCTGTATTCTTTATTCACACACTGCCTGTTACTTTCTTTGAAATCAGGAGCAGGCAAAATCTATCAGAGTACAAATCTTTACATTCATTGAAGTATCTTCCTAAAGGAGGTATTTTACATCAGAAAACCAGAAGAGAGATGAGGGTCTTCCAGAGTAGGTCAATGACCGAGGCGGAGTATCAGCTCCCATGTGGTAGTCTTGTTGTTACCCTCAAACAGCAGTTTTACATAGAAGAGTTGTCGGATAAAACTTCACATCAGTCAGCACACTTTTTCAGAATACTGAACATAATAACAGGAAACGTATGCAAGCCAGAATGTTTAAATATCATAAATCGTGGAAAAGACTCATTGGCTATCCACAAGTTAAAAAATATGGGATTTTAATATTGTATCACAGAAGTGGAGCATCAATTGTCTCCTTTCTGTATTTGGCTGTTTGTGGGACTTAATTGCAGCAGAAAAGCCCTATATTAAATTTTTAGGAAGAGATGGAGCCAAGACTGGGTAAGGCGAGGTAAGAACTGCACTCAGCTCCGCTTCCAGAGCAGCCGCAGGTGCCAAACAGCATCAAATGCTCGTGCTTCCAGGGCTGTGAACCGAGACACTAACTTTGAAAACAAGCTTCTGGTCCTGGAACAGAATAACCATTTGTTATTTCCTCATTTTGCAGGGCCTGTGGAAAATGATGTGATAAAATGTGTAAATAGCAGGGAGGTCTTGGCTGGAAGGCACTGCACACAGCTAGGCATATATACCTCTATTATATAATAAGTTACACTGAAGGAGTAACAGGTTGCTTAGTTGATTGCTATGTGAAGCAATGCAAGCATTTATTTTACACCAGACAGATTTGTTATAGATGTTTTGTGGAAATGCCAGTGTCATGTAGAATTGTCTTTGAAAGGGTGTGCAAAACAACTATAAGAGGTTTTGTGTGAGGAAAGGAACACTCTGCAAAGGGGTAGTATAGCATTATAGCAACATTACAGAAACTGAAAGTATGACTTGCAACAAAGACTTGGCTAAAAAAATATGGTTTTATTCTTTAAACAAATGTATTTAACATTTTCATTCTTACTTACTCTTTGTTTTCCAGAATTTCTGGAGTTATTGCTAAAGTAATTCCCAGCAGTTCAACTGGAAGATGTTTTATTAAAGTTTCCATATGCTGGGATATATCCTACTTTACTCATCAACCGCTTTTCACTAGCAACAAGGAGATTTTATGCAAATGGAACAATGGGAACTGTAGGTGCATTTGAAGAAAAGTTGTTTTATTGCATTTTCCACACCGTTTAGTGCTCAAATATGATTCACAGCTGCAGCAAAACAACCGTGTGATATTTAATGGCATATTGTCGCAATCTATTTGTGTAACTTTACTTACAATTGTAATTTCTAATTTTGCAGTGTTTCTGACAAATACAAAGCACATCCTGAGTGCAAAGCATCCCTCTTGAGGAATGCCTCAAACTTGATTAATGTTTAATTCATGCTTTCAGTGATAGACTTCAACTACTGCTTAAGCATTTCCCTGAATTTTGACCGGGTATATGTAATATTCATAATCTATTAAATAATATGGACAGAACACTGTTCGCCTTTTGGGAATTATTTGTTGTTAATGCTGCAGATTTAAATTTAATCATATCTTCAACTTTAAATAGGATCAGTGCTATGCTAAAGAAAGTTTCTTCAGAGTTACGTGAAATAGTAAGAAGGCTGCATACAGCTGATTTCAAGGAGAGAAATAAGCAAATATTCTTGTCTATTAAAGTTTCTGACTTTTGTTCATTATATGCCTTAGCATATTATGCTCTACCTTGGTTTTATAAAGCTGGTACTGATATGTTTTATTCATAAAAGAAAGTGACAAAACTATGTTGCTAATCCTCCTGAGTCCATAATGAATCATTATTTGTTTGCTGTATGTTGTAATAGGTATTTTCAATAATACAGAAACAAACTTCAGTCCTTAAGTAATAAAAGTCGCCATGGAAAACTGCTGTTCTTTGGCAGAAAGAGATCTCAGATCTCCTAAAATCTCCAGCACTTTGAAAACTTTTGGGATTTCATGTGTGAGCTTTGCAGGTACCATGTGTTCCCCTTACACTGTGCCTTGCTGTGCAGTATCATCGTACCAGCAAGGGATGGCTTAGGTTCGTACCCTCAAAATTGTGGATGTGGGATCAACATATTCTGTCCTTTGCCTTTTTATTATTAGATTTGAGGTTGATTTGTGGCAATATTTACTTTATTTTGCTGAAAGAAATTTAAATATACCAGGCAGGAAACTTCAGTACAAATGTCAAGTGTATTGCATTTAGTTCCCAGTGGAATTTTGAGAAGCAGAAAGCGTATAATGTTAGGTTGGATACTGAGCAGACCCCAAACATTTGTTGATGCTTTAGGAATTCCTTTTCTTGAGCAAAAATGAATTCACATTTCAGTACTACGGTGTTTTGTGCCTTCTGTGTCTGCCTTGCCACCCCGCTAAAAAACTAAGCAAAACAAAACAAAAACCTGTTTTGGATCTAAGTTACAAAGCACAGGTATAGACCTCATTGTGGACCAGATGCAGCATTCACTTATAATCACCAGTCTCTCACCAGTCAGAAAACAGAGAAGAAGCTACACTTCCTAAAAATCTTTGAAAAAAAAAAAAATTATTGTCCAAAACCTTTCAATTTCTGTAACATTGCTATATGTCTAAATAGATTTCTTTTAGAAAAACAACCAAACCCCCCTTTTTTATATTTTATACTATTAATATATTTTTTGATTTGCATTATTTTATCTCTTATAAGTAACATTGGGCATATATTTCCAGTATTCCACTGTGTTCAGGCAGCCTATAGCAATATGGTGGACACAGAAGTGCATCACCCAGCTAGCCAGAGAGCTGGCCAGGAGGAACTCACACAAGTTATGGACAGAGTTCATACTGTATTTACTCTTTGTTCTGCAGATGCTGGATTTTAGTTGCTTTGGTCAAACCAGAGGGAGACATCCCAAAAATGAAAGGATATACAAGCATCACATGGGTTTCCAATTCAGTACTATGGGTGAGCCCAGTCCTCGAGAGATTTCTTGGCCCCTCCATGACTCTGCTGTTGTGGGGTGAGAGGGGAGCCTCCTCAGCAGGGAAAGGTTTCAATTGGTCCTCTAGCTGTGGCACCAGTTAAAAAGAATAAAAATACTGAATTCAGCCCTGTAGCTTACACCTTTCCTTCTGTTCCATGAAATCTTCTAGGCTGTCCCTATTCATTGTCCCACATTCACGGGGAGAATCATTTAGTGGTTTGGTTTGGAAGGGACCTTAAACACCGTCTATTTCAAACCCCTGCCACAGCAGGGACACCTCCTACCAGGTTGCTCAAAGCCCTATCCATCCTGGAGCTGAACACTGCCAGGGATGTGGCAGCCACAGCCTTAAGACATTTTTATTTATTTTATATTTTATTTTCTTTTATTCTTATTGTATTGCAAATGAGGAGTGTATTAAACTCAAAGTATGGTTTTGCTGATGATACTGAATGTTGAAAACACAGTCGGAAGTGAGAACTACACATCTCTGAACCATCTCCCTACATTATGCTACAAATTGCTACTGTTCATAAGAAATCTTGTATTATAAACAACTATCCCCCTAGGTCTCAGGTGACATTTAGTGTGAGGTGTCCCTGCCCATGACAGGGGGGCTGGAACTGGATGATCTTAAGGTCCTTTCCAACCCTAACTATTCTATGATTCTATGACATAAAATAGAAGTATCTAATGTGTATTCTCTCAATCTTCTTGACATTTTGAAGGGTTTCTTTCTTAATACCTCAAAATGTTTTACACCATTATGATTCACAATAAGATTTGCTATCTTTCAGTAATCCATATTTCTATTATTAATAATATAAAAATAATATTTCTAATGTTTTAAATTTTCTATTATAATAATATTTTATCCATTCTAATATTCTTAAGTAATCCATATTTCTAATATTATTCATTGCATATACTACAAGTAGTAAAAGTGATGGAAACTTCTTTCACTTGAATTCAGTTCAGTCATAAAGAAGTGCTAAATGCAAAACTGCTTGAAGTACAATGTTTTCAATAAAAGGGAAATCCTATTTAATTTTTATACAGGTTAGTACTATTTTTGTGTTAATTTTTCCTGCACAGTCTCCCTTGACCAAAATGGGCTACAGAGTACATTTTCCTTGGTGTATCGCCTTTGTCTTGAAGGAAGGAATTGAACAACAATGTCTAGGAACAGTTAAGCAGATATAAACTGACTCTGACTTCAAGAGAGTCATGTCCTGTGGTTACCAGTAAGATTTCTAGTGCCAAAAAGACTTTGCAGGCCAAACTGTTGGCATTCTGTGTTTTACCCAAAGCAGCACCTGAGTGTTGCAATATGGATGTAACAGTCCCTACCTCTTTAGACCTGTACTCTAGATACTTGGATTACCCCTTCTTCATTTCCTCTCTCTCAAGAAATTCCCCTGTTAAGAAGACCAATAAGGGCAATCCCACATTCCCCCAGCATCAGAGCATGTCTGTGTTGGCAAACGTGTCATGCAGCATCTTCTTTGCAATTCATGATGCAGTTGAACAAAATGACATTACAAAGCTGGCTGCTGTCCCCATTAGAGATCTTGTCCCTATGGCAGCCCATAACACAGCCAAATAATGAATAGGGGAATACAAAAGAGAAGTTTTCAGCCCCCATTCCTCTTGGAAGTGATTAGGAAGGTTATAACTATGGGTAAATCATGAGACAGCACTGAAAAAACCCACTCTCCCTCCTGAAAAATCGCAGTTGTGCCATGGAAGGAAAATCAGGAAATGAGAAAAGTGCTTCTTTCTGCATCTTATCTTCATTTAATTATTAGTAATGGTCTGAATAACAGCAGTGAAAATACTCATCTTTTGTCTTTCAAAGCTTGAAGAAATGCTCTTTCAGGAACTGCCCTGTAAGCCCAAGTCTCATTGACATGTTGGTGTTTAAGCTACTTTTGAAAATGAGACTGTAATAGATTTTCTACCTGAGGATGAAAAAAAATGGTTATTAGGAGGTATGAGTCTAAGTACCATTAACAACTTCTGGAAATTTTATCATGAAACAAAAAATTTATTTATGAGATTACTTCACTTCTTATAATGTACCATAATTCTCCTGGGAAATTATGAGAAATTTGAATTCCATAATGTTGTAAACAACAGAAACTGCAATTATTGTAGAGCTGAATAAATTCTTCATATATATGTTTACTTCCAACATGATATGCAATATAGCAGCATAGCTGGTTTGTAAGTAAACAAAAGTGATGCATGTATGTATGATGATTCATATCTACAGCTAGATTAAAAGATAATAAATGAAATATGCTAATACTCATAGAATCATAGAATAGTTAGGGTTGGAAAGGACCTTAAGATCATCTAATTCCACCCCCTCTGCAATGGGCAGGGACACCTCACACTAAACCATGTCACCCAAGGCTCTGCCCAACCTGGCCTTGAACACTGCCAGGGATGGAGCATTCACAACTTCCCTGGGCAACCCATTCCAGTGCCTCACCACCCTTACAATAAAGAATATCTTCCTCATATCCAATATAAACTTCCCCTGTTTAAGTTTGATCCCGTTTACCCCTTGTCCTATCACTGCAGAAAAATATTTGTTAACAGGAATTATTTTTTCTCATTTATAGAGTGTATACTATATTGAGCATCATTAACCATTCACTGTACATAACGTAAAAAAACCCAGGCAAAATCAGCATACCAAAATGAAACTGCACTAGCACCATACTTACATGTCTCATTGGAAGTTCCTGTTTCAATGGACCAGCTGTGAGAGTTAATGAATATACTTACTACTTATCTGAAACATTAATGTGTTACTTTTTCTAAAAGTATTTGGGGGGAAATAACTCCATAGTAATAAAGCTGTTGCTAGGAGGCCTAGATAAACCTAAATCAATTTGGCTTGGAGAAACAGATAATCAGTATCTTAGTACTTTCTTTCTAATGCACCCCCATGCTTTCCCTGAGAGCAGGAAATCAGTGAGAGAAGAATAAATCTCCATTCTGATTGTTTGCAGAGCATAATGAGGGCCTCAAGCAAAGAAATGCATCATTTGCTTTATACCTGTGACTGAACTGCAATGCATCCCATTAAATACCTGTCAAATATCATTCAAGATGTGTAACAACAAGCCGCCATTTTAGATGAACGCACACTTATCCCACAGAGGGTATAATTCTTTGGGGGAAAGTTTGAAACAGTCCATCCTGAAGAGTGTTTCTGGTTGTTTCAAATTTTATAGCAATGGCCTCACGTTTCAGTTCTCTCTTTTTCTTCCTCATTCTTCTGTATTACTCAGAATGAGTAACATCTGATCCTGACATAATTTGCTTCCTTTATTTCTCTCGGCTTCAGCTTTTCCCAACTCCTGTTTCTTCTCTTCCCTTTTCCTCCATTCCTGGCCTCATTCTGGAGAGGTAGAACTGAAATTTTGACTGCAGCACCATCCCATAAAAAACATGCTTCCATTGCTTTCAGATGTCATCACTTAATAACTAAATTTTCCAAGAACCAGCCTCTCTGATTCCCAAACTCTATTGCTCACCGCTCTTTGCCTGTGGCCTGGCTTATTCTCCTTCTCTTTCTCACCTCAGTACTTCTGACTTCCAAATCTGAATCCTTTTTTTTGCCTGTGAGCATATTGTTTCTGTATCTGTTCCTCCACTTCTTTCTCTTGAAGCTCCTTTTGCTTCTCAAAATCAAACAGCAATAAAATGGAGTTTGTCTTACTTCTTAAAATGACTTCCCTCCACTATTACTCTATCACCAGTTTTCTCTGCAAAGCTAAAGCTCAGAATTAGCTTTGCTCTTTTTCCCTTTATTCTCCTCCTCACCTGGAGACTTTCACTACATCTTTTTGCTTACCCTGGAGCATTCAAAATATCAACCCTTTTTAGTAGGCATGTGATAAAAAAGAATCCAACAGTGATCATCTCATAAATGGCATTAACCACTTCCTATTATTCTCTTTAACTGGCCTTTCTTTAACCTACCCAACATCCACCATTTCAAATAAACTTTACCCAACACTCAGGTTCACTCGCCAGAGTCCTCATATATCTTCCTTGTAAAATTCAGGCTTCCTTATCCTCCTTTTTAAGATCTTTGCACCTTTTATCTGACAATCACTCATCTGTAGTTTCTCTCTGCTCTCCTCATCTCTAGATATTGCCAGGATTTCCCTTCATGCGTTTTCCCCCTGGTAATCTTCTCGCTCTGAGCCAGTTTATTTTTCCTTCATTTTTTGTCGGCTTTCTTTTTTCACCTGAATCCTCCAAAATTATAAAAAACCCACTTCATACTGGAATCAACAATTAAAACCAGAACAGGAGTCAGAATCAGTCAGAGGTAATGTCTTTGACTTCTGTCTGATATTTACATCTCAGGGAAAGAAAATTATTCATTAGATTTCAAAACAAGAAGAAAATGCATTGCTGTTTGTATGTTGTTGTCCCACAAAGGGTTTCTCTAAGTGGTATCACCCATGCTAAACTCACAACAGTTGAGCTCTATCAGTGAGACTTTAATTTCTGTGTTGCAACAATAATTTTCTGAAAGTCTTGATCCAGCAAAGTAGTTAAACACATGCTTTTGCTCTGACTTGTGAGTGATGTCACTGTAGATACTTGCAATTATGAGCACAAATAAGTATTCTACTCAATTTGTGCTCTAAGGTAGCTTAGTGGTTAATTAGATTAATTTTGTGTTCAGGAGATGAGAGAAATCATTTAAAGGAACATTTTTTTGCAAGATGCCAAATTTAAGCAGATTTTTCAGTTTTAAAAATATTTTCAGCTTTCTTTTCTAGATTGAGACATTAGTCTGATGACTTTTATGGAAATTCTCAGGTAAAATAAAGATTATGGTACAAAAATGTGAAATCTTATAGTAACTTCTGAATATGAAAATGATTGCAATTTCTTCTCTACCTCCTATAAAGAATGCTTTGCCATAGTGACACATTTTAAAATGTATTCTTGTTAATGAATACTGACTTCCTCAGAAACAAAGATATGGATAAATGGATATGGAAATGTAAAAGCATATGCCATAAAGTATTTGTTGATGGAAAAAAGGCTCTGTGGTCTTTCCCAGGTACTACTTCAAGTTATTATAGCATTAGTAATGGTGAAAATACTGCAAAGATTAATTGGTTTTTGGCTGGCACCAAACAAAAGGGCCAAATGCGTACAGAAAAGGAGAAAAAAAATATGTAATATTTATCTGGCACCAAAAAATGGATATAGTCTTAAAGTATCAGGCAGCACAGGAGGAGTACTCAGAATATTGAGTGGAATTTATATGGACATCATAAATTTTAAGCTTACAAAGAAAAGAAACTTTTATTTATAGACAAAAGTAACTCTTTTTCACTCTTAAACATTTTCAAGTCAGGATTTCCATTATTAGTTAATAAAGCTTCACAATTAGATAAGAAACACTTACTGCTTCCTCAGAGAGTGAAAATTTCATGATTTGATCATACAATAGCTGTTCAACAAACTCAGAGTCGTCATTAATGCAGCTGAAACAGTTTGGCTCAGACTTTTGGATTTTAACCAGCTTTTTCCTCCCAGAAATTCCCCCTTTTGGATATCTGCCTCTAACAAATGCCACCTTTACATGTCTTTACTACTGCTTCCAGATACCCTTTCAAGAAATTACTGCTTTAAAGCATCAGAAGCTCCTGCTCTGCATATATTATATGACATTGAGACAATAGCTTTGTGTCACTTCCCAGAAACTTTTCTATTGATCATCAATAAAACCAGGTTCCCATAAGATGTCTGGCTGGGTGAATGCCTATTAGCCTATTGCTAGCAGCTCCGGAGGGTTTAATCTGTTTTATGGAACAGCACATGTATAAATGTAGATCTTTTTCCTCCAGGTATCCCATTGCTGCATTTTAACTACTGCATAACGTATGGGCTGTGAGCAAAATGGGATTTTCTCACGCACTGCACAGTCAAAGAGGAGCACAAAAAGCTGAGCTCCTCAGTGCCCTGAGCATACTGGCCAGGAGTCAGCACAGCTCTATGCAGCTGAGATAGTCCCTTTGATCTGCAGGATCAGAGGTTCAGCCTCTTCACCGATCAGACCACTCTTAGGCTTTTAGAAGGGAAATTTGGATGTATGTTCACATTTTTAAAGATCCTGATCTGTACTTCCTGCCAGGTCAGGAGCAGCTTTGAGCACCAGTGCAGTCTAGTGTTAAGGAAAAGTGTTGACTTCTGGCACATGTGGGGAGAGGTGCTGGTGTGTATCTTCTGCTCTAGACAGGATGGTGCTCTGAGATCAGCCTTCTGTGAGCAGACCCGCTGGCCAAGTCCCATCTGCTTAGAGATGCTCTTATCCCATACCAGCTATGAAACCATTTTCCATCTTGCCATGATGACAGACAACGTGCTGCTTGGAATGTCTCAATTCTGGTCGTAGGAAGACATTTCTGTGGTGCCACTGTATTCAGGCTTCAGGAAGGCTGGCTCTTCTGAAAAGGAGCCACGCAGGATTCCAAAGATGATCTCCGTTTCTATAACACAGGGATAAAATTTGTCATGCAGTTCACTTTCCAGTGCAAGGGTTAAAAGCTGCCAACCCCACCTTGTGAGCTGGGGCCCCAGTTCCATCCTATATGCATGCAAGTAACACTTATACCCGCACATCTCACTTATTTGCGGACTGACTCATTCCCTCCTACATTCAAACCCATGTTCCAAACAGCTGCTCCACAGTATCTTTTGTAGGCTTTGGTTTTGAATTTGTTGGAGTTTTTTTCCTGGATTTTTTTTGCATATACTATGGATTTCCTTTTAAATTGTGGTCGCGGTCCTCAAAAACCCTGGCTTTCTCAGTTTCTGCTGGCAGGGCATCAATAGCTGTTCTTTCTGTTGTCAGCTCTGCTGCTGTTGCTCTTATAAAGATGTTTCTGGGAGTTGTGAGAGGTTTGATTCCTTTAGACAAAGACACCAGCATCAGCCTGGTTCCCATGGCTACCAACTCCTCAATCTCTCCTCAATACAGGGTTTTCAGCTGCTCTCTCATTCAAAAAAAAAACCAAAACAAAACAAACAAAAAAAAAAAACAGGAAAAAAAGGAAAAATAAAAATTCTTCCCTTGTCTTTGGACCCTTCAGCTTCTTCCTGTTACACTGGCAGCAAGAAACGCTGAAGAGAAACCTTAAAGAAACATGAGAGTGTGAAGACCCACTTTGACTGCTTTGACTGCTACTGCTGTCACAATCCTATGTGTAAATCTGTGAAGCTACAGCATAAGATAATTCTTAGGGTTTTTTCTTTGATTTTTTCCAGTTAGAGGATTGAGTGGATAATTAATTTTTTCTGGTTTCCTTGACTAAGTTTGGTTAAATTTATGGTACTTTCAAATCAAAAAGAGCATTTTTAACCAAATGAAAGCATTTCGTTCCCTGTTTTCACAATGAAGAACAAGGCATGCCAAAATTATAACATTTCATTTTCAATCAGGGCAACTTTAACAAATTCTAGTAAGAGAAAATATAGACAGAGCACTGAGAACCATTCATAGAACAAAGGGGGAATTAAATTTCTGTTCCCTCTTCTTCAGGCAAGCCAAAACCCACTTCCCTGACTGAACTAGAGATTTTTACCTTATTTCAATAAGTCTTTAAGAACTTCATACAAAACCTAACTTCACTTTAACAGTTTTCTTCCCATACCATATTGTATTCTCTAGGGGGTAGTTAAAGAAGTGTCCTTATATCTGGAGAAAACATCAAAATCAGGCTTTTCAGGCCCAGAAAGAGTGTCCCAATCCATTAGCTGGTCAGTGAGGATTCCTTTACCTCTCATTTCTAAAGCTAGTCAGACGCACAGGCAAAATTCACTCAAGTGTATAACTGGCTTTAGGATGAACAGGCTTTCACTGCTTTGATTCAAATAAACTGGTTTTAAAGCTGTGGTCTTTTGGTAGCTGATCAAAATAGTGGGTAGAATTTCAGAGGCTATCCAGTTAATAACTTTCAGTCATACATTAACATGTCATGCAAGACCTGATGGCCTGAAATACCTGATTTGGGTGTAATTTAAACAGGAACAAGTCTAGACTGTCCAGGAGCCTCACACGGATTTACCACTGTATACACCACCCAAACTGTACAAGACTACAGAAAACAGAAAATCTGGTGCATAGTATCAGTGACAGGCAGTTCAAAGATGAGAAGAAACTGTCATTTTGCAAAGTATAGCCCTTCTTTTGAACAATGAAGTTAAAATAGTAGAAGAGTATATAAAATGTAGTGCCTTGTTTTTTTCTCAGAACTGATGCAAAATATCAGCAGAACTGAGGAAAAGCAACCAGATTTAGACACTAAAAATTGATTAATTAACAGAAAAGATATTTAAATTCAATGATAATTGCAGATCTTTCTAAAGACATGAATCTTTTGGGACAAATAGGAGGCAAAGTTTCAGTCTTGTATAGGATTCCTATGTGACTTCCCAGCTTGTTCTTTGTTAGGAGCCTGGATTAAATCAACCCTCAAAGTGTTTTTCCTGCTATGACACAGCCGTCTACATCTCTGCTACACCAAGTGTCTGCCGTCATGGTAGTTTAGCTCACTGATCCCTCTGAGGGATTTCTCTCCTAATGACGTTAATGGAAGGGCTATCTAGTATCTGGATTTCCCCACTTATGTCCTGTTGGCTCTCTGGAAAGGCTGCATGGTGGCATGTGAGGAATGCGTACATTTGCCTGTGATTTACAGATAACAAAGAACCAAGCTGGAATAGTTTCTTCATCACAGGTTTCCTGCTATGTGGGGATCAACTTTTCACCATGTGTGTGATGAAGCTGATGTTTCTGGAAGGCTTCAAATCTCCTGCATATGTGTAGTACAAATGGTCTCTCTGCACACAGCAAATACACAATTGGGGTTATTGTGCACCATCTGTGCAGCACACATGGGGAATCTGACACTTTCTGTCATCATCAGACATCATATTCGTGCACTACCTTACACAGGTTTAAATAAGGTCGGAGCAACTAAAACAAATATAATCGACCCATAGCCATCCACACTCTTCCTACTCTGGGCTCCTCTTCATAAATCTCTTCTTCCCAAAGCGGTAAATGTGGGTTTCATTTGACTATTTGATAAATTCATCTGACCAGAAATATCCACTTCTGGGCAATTCACCCCCCTACTCAGCAATACATTAAAATAGGTCAGTTGAACTGCTGCCTAAGACTGATAATTTCTCTCTCTTTTTGACAGACAGCTTAAAATGAAAACCTCAGCGGTGAGCATTCACCTGACAAAGGCCATTATAGCTGGGTGAGAAGCATCTTACTAAGTGTCTTTCAAAAAGCTTTTAGCTAAATATAGGTCCTTCTAAAATGCTTTGTGCCTTCCCGAGGCTGCCTGCCATTGCATCCATCCTGCCTTCTATCTGCTTGTGGATCCTGCTTTGTGCAAGCAGGACCTAAGTCTATTCCCACAGCTTTCCTACACATCAACTGTCTGACTCTTGGACTTCTGTGGATATACACCCAGACCTTTGTATCTCCTCAAGGTCTCCTCAATGAGTCTTTGCTCCCCTGACCTAATTGCTTAATTAACAGTTTCCTTCTAAACCCTGGTATCAGCATCATGAAATGCCTGCCTGGGCAGAACAAAAGAACAAATGCTCAAGAAAATAATGAGGTTTGTTTGAGCTCCTGAAACAGAGAAACTGAAGACTCTACCTCCTCATTATCAAATACATCCTACATTAATTTTTTAAGCTTATGGGTGAATCCTAACCATTGGTGATGCTGCTATGATCCTCAAAATTAAAAGGAATTTAGTTTGTGGGGCTTATTGTGGCCTAATGCCAAACCCATGGACCTGGACCTAGTCTACCAGGGGTTATTACACCAGCATTTAAACTGGGTGAACTAGAAGTGAAATTTCTTTCATAAGCCAAGCAGGCATTAATATTCAACTAAAAACTGAATTGCTGTCTCCAAATGAACATCTCAAGTCATTAATAACCCCTTGGATGCAAATTGCAGTCAACATTTAAAATATTACAGTTTTCACTAGAATTTTCTTTACTATAAGATGCAACTCAAAGTGAAACTTCAGTAATTTCAGACAGATTAATGAGCACTACCTTATGCTGATCTATTCAAGAAGATACTCATTGAGTACACTTGGGGAAAAAAAAATATCTTGAATTCTCCAGAATTAAGATTCCCTAAATCTTCTTCTTTAGGTGCAAGGTAAATTTTGTTACTGTTGAAGAACAGACCTGCTCCTTGCTATATTTGGGAAACTGTGTCACGTTGCAAGTGTGTAACTGAAGCTTCAATTAGGGCTGTTATGTACAGCCTAATCTCTGTGCAGCACAATAGGGAATTTTCAGTGATCTCCATGGCAGAAGAAGTAACAAGAAATCAGTAGAGGAGCTACTCTCTACATTCTCCAAGCATGTTTTGCTGTCAGAAGTATATAAAGCACAGTCTATTAAATCTGGTAACAACTTACTTCCAATTTAATTGTCCCCTCAAGAGTCATTGTTCTCTCATATGGCCTCTTAATAAAAAGCATATACTGTTAAAGTAATTAATATATATAATATAATGCTTATTTTTAAGATGTTCTCTCTTCAGGAAGCCATTCTGACATACTGCCCTCTCTGAAGATCTCATGAATTTGTAATTAATGAAGCCTTATTTTTAGAATATCTTCTGCACTGTTA
This sequence comes from Psilopsiagon aymara, assembly GCA_024733675.1. Lineage (NCBI taxonomy): Eukaryota > Metazoa > Chordata > Aves > Psittaciformes > Psittacidae > Psilopsiagon > Psilopsiagon aymara. The sequence goes on along the minus strand of JANRGW010008807.1, from coordinate 239 downwards.
ATTTCCCCACATCTCATAAGCTTGTCTGTGATGAAACTGTGCCCTATACTTAAATCATAGAATCATAGAATAGTTAGGGTTGGAAATATCATCTAGTTAAGATAATCTAGTTCCAACCCCCTGCCATGGGCAGGGACACCTCACACGAAACCGTATCACCTGAGGCTGTGTCCAACCTGGCCTTGAACACTGCCAGGGATGGAGCATTCACAACTTCCCTGGGCAACCCATTCCAGTGC
>JANRGW010008806.1:22833-36195 GCA_024733675.1 Psilopsiagon aymara | reverse complement strand
GGGCGGGCAGCGGCAGCTCCGGTACCCCCTGCCCCGCCGCGGCGGGGATGGGCGGGCATGGCTCGCCAGGGGACCGGGGAGGCCTTGCCCCTTGCGGGACAGGGCCTCCGCTCGCAGAGAGGGGAGCCGGGGCTGGGGTGGCACGGACGCCCCGGCGGCCTCCTGCCGGGGCTTTGACGAAAGTTTGCCGTAGGTGCCTGCAGCCCTCCGCGTCGGCGGTGTTGGCGAAGCCAGCACACTGGCCATTTTCCTGTCGTTAATGCTGTGTGCTCGTCTGTGTGCGCAGGGGTGAGGGGCTGCGGTGTACCAACCTTATCCACAGCTGTGTGCCTGCCCACGTAGCGCCATACCTGAGCATATAGCATATGTAATAATCCTTGAAATATAAAAACATAGTTAATTTCCCATAAGGTAATTGGTGAAAATAGGACAAAGAAAATTTTGGAAGCTGAAACTACGTAGGTGAATAGGTGAACTAGTAAGACGTGCTAGAAGATCTTTGCTCTGTCCCTTCACAGGTGGGGGGGCTTGGTTTTTTTTTTTTTGGGGTTTTTTTTTGGGGGTTTTTTTTTTTTTTCTTTTTCGAGCTAACACCCCCAAACATTGTGAATATGTTGACATCCAAATACACCTGACTAGGTAAATGCCTTCTATACTGTTTTATGGCATTTTGATCATTGCTTCCAGAGTAAATAGCCATGTGCACTAAGTGTATGTTAAGTTGGTTGGTATCCAAAAGAGACTACAGTTCTAAATTCAAAGGTGAAAGACAAAGTGCACAAGTTGCTGCCCTACGAAACCTCTTAAAAAATAACTAGATTGGTTATAAGGCATTACGTGGAGCAATAAAAGTACAGCGAACAGTGAAACTGGTGCAAAGCAGATGGAATGCTGAGCAGATTATTTTTATGGAGGTAATGATTTTGAACAGAGTACTTTAAAGTGAGTGCTCTCTGCTGTGTGTGTACTTAGGTGGAAAACCAAGTCTTCAAAAATTCAGTTCTGAAAGGTATTCTTCTTTGTAAGTTCTCAGGATCAGAGGACAATGAAAAGGGCAGCTGGCATTTACTGTTTCCATTATACTGAAGTGTAGCAGGGGAAAGTTTTAGGTTATGTGCTTGGATGGATTGTTCATTGTTACCTGAAAATGCATGTGTGATAGGGTTATAGTTAAGGTTAATCAGGGCCGAAAGCTTTGTTTTTCATCTGGGATATAATAGCTCCACTCCCCTTCTTTGAAAGTAAACACATTTAATAACAAAGCTGTGCAATAGTAGTGGTGTTACTTCATTAGGAAACTAGAAAAAATGAAATGTAGGCTGTTAACAAAAATTACTTTAAAAATTTTTATTGTAAAAGTGCTAATGTCTTTGTCTTAGTCTGGACTATAAGGTTGCACTGAGATCTCCTCTGGGGTTCAGATTTTGCAATTAAAATGCTGGTTTGCAAGTCCCGAAGTTTTAAAAATAGTTCTCAATGAGAATACTAAATATACTAAAAATACTCTTCAAATCAACAGATTATTACTAAATTGTGTGTAATTTTGCCTGTGTAGTCACAAAGGCCTGGACTTGGGCCCTGGTGGGATTCAGCCTCTGTTTCCTCCAGCTTTCCCCTCCCCTTGGTCTCTCTGTGCTGCCATCATACCTCAGATTAGCACCTGATCTCAGGTTCTCCTTTTCTGTTTCTTTTCTTAGTCCCAGTCATCTCACCTGTGGTTAATCCATTTAACTGGGAAGGCTCATTTAGAACTATTAATGTCACTTGAGTAATACATTTCCCAGGAAGAAAACTGGCAAATGGGTCTTGGTACTGAGACAATGTGAAATACATGAGGTTGCCTGAAGACTTTGCAGGTTGTGTTTTCTGGAGCTTTAAGACTGTTGGTGATGTACTCCCATTTTTGTGATAGGTGTACTCTTGTTAATCTATGTCCCAACTTTAATGTTGTTTTCCTACAATTTATATGTTCATACAAGGATTTCCTTTCCTGTCTTTGCTTTATAAAATGAAATGCTAGCTCTTGTTATTTGATACAATGTGTAGCTCTTGGAATTGCCTTAGTAAGGTATTGGAACACATTATAAAATGTTGCCATATAAAAGAACGCATCTCAGCAACAGCAATGAAAAATGCTGTAGAGCTGTCAGTGTGCTGTCAGTGGTCACTGTAAATATTATACAATAATATAGTTTGAAATGTGCATACAGTATATAGTTTTAGAAACACCCCAACACCTTGGGCTTGTGAGCCATAGGCATTTCATAGTGTGCCTGTTTCTCTTTTAACATGAAGCCAGTGAAAATCAAACCCAACAACCTCTCTGGGATTCAGCTGATGTTTAGAGTATTGGTCTGCCCCCCTGCAACCTATGCAGCTGGTTTCAGTGCTGTGGTTGTGTGCAGGCAGCACATATGGGAAATCCCCCAGCCTTTCCAGGTGTCTCTACTTGCAATGTGTTCTTTATCTCAGCATGAGGTGTTTGGCCAATTAATTAGCTGATAAGCATGAAAACCTGCGTGAGACAGAAGGGTTTAAAAAGGACACCTTGGATCAGTATGTTAACTAACATATATGTGTTTTTATTTGAGTTGCAGATCTTGGTCACTTAGAAAATAGTATTTTAGGAATGGGGGAGGGGTTGCAAACTTACCTTGCACACCTGAAATTATCATGGACGGCTCTGTCCTGGAGTGTAAATTCATATGTTTATAACTGACCTGCTCATTTTTACTGGTGTTCTTGTGAATATTGGCATACGTTTTGGTCAGAACTTATTGACACAAGTTTTAAAACTTAGCTGTGAGTTCATGGTGTGGAGCACCCCTCAAAACTCAGTCAAGTCAGGTGGCAGTTCTCCCATACTTTTCTGTTTTTCCTGTCATGGTGCAGCTGATCATATGAATGGAAAGTCACTGGAACTGGGCTACAGTGTTAATGAGAAATAGCTAACAAAGACATGCTGGAATTTAGTTTAAAAAGCTGTAGATTTGATTTCACTCTCTAAAAAAACCCATATAATTTATTTTTTGTCAACTCTTTCATATATTAACTTCATTATTAGTGATATTGAAAAATTTCCCCCAGTAGTTTCCTCTATTTTACTAAGAGTTTCTTCATGGCATGGTTTTTTATGGGCGTAGTGAGTGTTAGCATGTAGCCGGGCAGTGTGATGAGAGAGTTGTTGGAACCTGGGTAGTGAAGCATAGGCTTTCTGCGAGGGATATGCCAAGTGCTTGCAGAGTGCCCTAATGTCTAAAAATGTTTTGCTTTGCATCATTATTGGTTTATTGATTGTGGTTCTAGTAGCATAAATTATTGTACAGGCCTGTTCTTCCTGTGAGGAAAGTGCCTGGTAATATTAATGCTGAGGTTGTTTTCTAATAGTTTCTTAGTAAAATGCCTGCTGTATTTTAAGCTCATTATGGAGTGAGGCATGTAACATACTCAAGTGATTATGCATTTTGTCAACTTTTTTGCTTGGTAAGACAGGCATTATCAAAGAAATTATGAGGATGTACATTACAGCTAGCAAGCCATCCATCCTTTTTCATCCATCAGACCTTACAAATGATGTTTGCTGCATATGTATTCCTACTTAAGGCTCAGAAAACAGAGTACTATTACCTGGTAACACATGGCACTGTGGTTAGCTTACAAGTGAGTGCTCAGTTTCTGTGAAATCAGAACCACTTCTTGGACTTGGCAACATACCATCACACATCCAGTGTCACTATAAAGTGTTTTCCTGGTCTTTATTCATACTTGAAGAACCCCTTGTGGTATCATCTTCACAGCAAAACATAGGTTACAGAATGGTAACCTCAAGGAACCAAGTGGCCTGGTTTTCTACCTGCTGTTTCCACGGTGACCTGCATTTCAAAAGTACTATTTTAAAGCAGATAAATTAATGGAATAAATTTTTCCTGTGGGGATCATTTTTCTTCTAACACAATAAAAGAAAACAGTGCATTGCTCTGCTAACCCGTAAAAACAATTGCAGTGCTGCTATGAACAAAGATAATGTCATCTTTGACACTGAACTGTGCCACAAACATACACAAACACGCCAGAACTTGTTCTGCAGCTTTCACTGACCTTTGTTTGACTCTGTGGGTCCTTCAGAATTGTTTTGAGTCATTTTGATACTTTGATTTCTAAGATGTTTCATCTGAAGATGTGGTAGATCTGGACTGAAGGGAAGATTCTTATGCAGAGATTAACCAATGTTTATAAAGTGCATATAAATACTATCTCTATTACATAGTCTATTTCTATTCTAGCTTAAAAATGCTGTTTTCTACTTAGTCCCAAAGTTTAGGCTGTTCTGGATTGGTAGCAGTCAGCACTTGAGAGAATTTGTCAAAGTTGAACTCAATGAGAGCTTGAAAATTTATCTTTTGTGATCCTAAAGCAGTCCCTAAGTAATTTCAAAATCTTGTAAATCCTTCACCTAACATGGCTGTTGATGTGGAAGATTGTCATGGGTACAGGCTCTCAAGGCAGCAGAAACTCACTGGGCCCTAAAGAGGGTAGTTGTAAAAATAGTTATTGCAGTTTCAGACATAAGACCCAAACCAGGTTTTTCTTCTCTCAAGTTCTCTGTTCACTAAATTAAGTACTTTTTGCTTAGTTGTTTCATGTCTGACAGACTTTTCTCATATTCAGTTTTCAAAATATTCCTCAGAAATGAAATTGCAGCATGACATAGAAATCTGTTCCACGAATATGCATTGCATCACAATAGCTGGGACTGACCCTTGCAGGAAGGGCTGTATGCCAGGATTTATAAAGAGTCTATCTCAGGACTTAGATTGTTATGGGGTTTTGTGGCAGAGAGTCCTCTTACATACTTAACAAGAAATGAAAGCAAGGTTGGCTTGTACATACATGTTGTTAATATTTTTCATAGCTTTTCATAACAAGGTTAATTCCAGGCTTTGATAAATCCATTAGTCAATTAATTATAAGACTCTCTGTTCAAAATGAAGTCTGTTATTTGCAACCTTGACACTGCAGTCTGTAGCCACTCATAAAAGCCACTGAAAAAATGAAGAGAAAGTGGATTTTATTTGTGAGTCTCAGTGGAACACAGCTGGTTATTTGAATATAATCTGTTGGGTGTTTTTCTGTCTGTTGTTTTATGCAATTTGCAAGAATAAATCCTTGTTTCCATGCTATTACTCTAACTCCCTGGCCTTTTCTGCAAGCGATTACTGGAGATGTTGGTCAAAATAAATTAGCAATATTGCATTGCAGAGTATACCAACTCATCTGTTTGTTTTTGAATTTAGGTCATAAGCGTCAGCAGTGTCAGTGTATTACTCAGCTGGTTAATCTCATCTGCATGATATCATGCTTTGAAAAGTGTGAGTGAATGGAAGATTTTAAATATGTGTTATTTTATATATTTGGTCTGTTTGCAAATACAACTTCAGAAGTAAAGAAAGAACTAATGAAATTTGCCCTATATTCAGTCTTTCACCCAGAGAAGATGGTGGTTTTGGCACACAGGGTTGCAGTGTCCACATCAATGTGATCTTGATGGCTGAATATAGGAAAGCCCTTCAAAAGCAGTAAAACTTACAGGCTTACTGTGACAGTGAAGGAAAGCATTAGAAAAAAGTGGTGTTAAGACAAAGCCTTTGAGTGGAGGACATGAGCAGAACTGGGCCCAGAGTCCTCTGAGGAGGAGGTGATTTCTCTGGCTTGACAGACCTATCTGCCTCTCAGAGAACTGTTCCCTGTTTCCTTCTGTTCCCTTGATGCTGGTTTGTGCCATAAGAAGCACTTGTTGTCTCAGGAAGAGTTCACATCTCCCTGTTAACCACAAAGTGGTGGTAGACACCGTAAGAATGGGAGTTGCTTTTTCTCCATTCACACCAAGGATACTACACTGAAAATCTTAAAAAAAACTATTGTAATTTCATGATCTTAGTCAGATCTGGGAGGTTTCTAGGTAGTTCTGCATGTGGGCAATGTTCAGGTGTTTGTCTGGTTTTCAACAGCAACTGGTGTGGATAGCTTCTTCAGCTATGGTTTTCTTTCTTTATTGTTCAGTGTGTGAAGTATCTGGAGGGGAGATGTATTTGAGAGTTTTGATTCTCCTGTGACTGCAGAATGTGCAGAGGAACGCTTTCCTCAGTCCTACTGTTTTGGTTTTTTTACTTGCCCTAAGCACTGGCAACCTTCTAAAATATCCATGATCTGGAAGACAGTATTAGTTAGTGATGGTTTGCAGAGTTTCAGAGCTCACATTTAATTCCATGATTTCTATAACTCTGATGCCGCAACAAATGGATATTCCAGTATTAAATATGAAAATGTTAAATGTACAGATCTACAAGAGATAGTTTTCCAAATATGCTCTATTACTGGTACTTAATATCAACCATAAATAAGCATGGCGGTTATTTCAGAGAGGCACATCTTTTGTGATAAATGCTTTATTCACTTCTCAGTAAGACAACAGGAAGAGAACATGCTTTGTGGTGAATATACTGATTCTGTAAGATAAGATAAAAGATAGTCTAGAAAAACAGGTTTAGTCTGCATACATGGAAGATGCAGTGGATTTGCTATACCTTGTATTTGTAACTGAACTTTAACACTAATTACATTCTGGGTGACAAAATTCCCACCTGCACTTTAAAGGAACTTCAATAATATTCACTTCCTGCCTTTAGTAGTTGTATGTTCCTGCTCAGTTTACTGTGCTTTGCTCTAGGTGCAGTTTCATTGTATCTTTAAAGTAAAATGATCAGGTTTGAGTAATGGATGGTTTTGGTTTATCTTTTTTGGTAGAAGAGCAGAGTTGTTTGTGGTTTTTAAATGAAATGTTTTTGCTCACGGAGTAGACATTTCTTGTGTTCCTGATGGTGTTTAATGTGCAGGATTTATACTGTATAATTGTTGTATTGAAATATTGCCTAAAAATGTTTTTTTGCCTTATCTATGATTCTTATGGAAGAAGAATTAAACTCCTTGGAATAGGGATTTTTAGTGAGTAGAGCTGCAGTGAAAACACATGTTGGTTTGGTATGAGGAAGCAGAAATATGCTTGTCCAAAGTCTGGGTAAAAAACAGTTTATGAGAAGTGGTTCATATTTGGCAATTCGTTGTGATTTCTTCTTTGAACTTGCACAGATGTGCGGTGCACACTCTAAACAGCTGCCTGCAACATATGACACTTGAGAATGATGCTTAATTAAATGCAATTCACCTGATGGGCATTGTTTGTGCAATTACTTGTAATTCAGAGCTGGGCTATTTATTCAGTGTCTTTGGTTCATGTTTTGTGTTGTGTTTTGTTTCTGTTTTGTAAGCCCAGAGCCCTGCAGATAGCTTTATGCAACCAAGGCTTTCAAGTTATTTCATTTATTACAAAGCTTCTCAGGTAATGTTTAAGGAAACTGAGTAACAGTTGCATCTCATCTAAAACAGTAGCCTGGAAATATATATATTTGTGCGTTAAATATATATTAACTTAATATGAAACTGACTTTCGAACATTTTGGGGTATAGGAGGAAGAAATTCCTCACCTATCATGAATGACTGTTGACCAGAATTGTTTAGCTTAGCTTTTTTTTCAAATGTGTTGAGATGCCCAAGTGAAACTCAGTATGAGTGCACAATGTTACTGCTCCAAGGGTAATTTGGGATAAATTTTGGCCATTCTTGCTTGTTTTCATCACAGCTGTTTCCAGTGTGGTTTGAAATTCTGAAAATCTTGGAAATGAGGAGCACTGACATGGCTCAGTCAGTGCCCCACTTGTTCCTCACTGTTCCACATGATGAAGAGTATACATCTGTACTTCTTAGATTATTAAGGGATTGTACAGGAAGCTGTTCTTTTTTTTTTTTTTGCAAAGAAGCAGCTACAAAGACAACTAGAATGCAATCCCAAGTTTCCCTTCCCTTCGTCTTTTTGTCCAAAGCTTAGTTTTATGAGGGTAGATTGGACCTCACAATTCAGTGGCTTTCAGCCCCAAATGGATGTGACAGTGGAGTGTGGGTTGTGTCTTCCCTTTCTGCTTGCAGAATCTGTGGATCTGGCGTGCTAAATGCCTATTTAAGGAAGGTGGGAAGACTGGACTACGTGTTTATAAATCAACTTACAGTGTCCTAAGTTGTTTTGGGAGTTCATGCACCAAAAGACCAAAAAAAAAAAAAAAGTACAAGATTTTCATTAATTACTTTGATGCAGTGGCTGCAGTAGTTTTCTTTAACAAAAGTCTAATGCAAAAGAACAGTAACTCGTAATTCTGCAGTACAGCATACTCTTTCATTTCATGAACTGTGGTAGGTTAAGGATTATATTTAACTGTGAAACTTCCTACAAGCAGCAGGTGGCATGCAGATGAGCAATGCAGAAACACTTTACAAACGTCAAGCTACTTGAGCAGTAATGTGGGACTTGGGAGATGGAAATGTGTGGGTGAATCTTAGGGTTTGTGGGATCATCTTTAGGTAGGAAGAGTTGACATTAACTTAACATGTGCTTTATGCTTTGTGTGTTGAAACACCTTGGACTTTGCCTCTCTGTTCCTGTTTGTATGGTGTCCTTTTAAATAAATGTACATGCTCTCCAACAACCAGGCTCAAAAGTTGCTTGTGCTGTAAGAATGACAGCAGGCACCAAATAGCTCTGTACCCATATGCGTAAATATGTTGTGTGTATGTGTTCCCAGTAGCAGAATGATTAGAATTCAAGTTGAGGTTTGAATCCTGTAAGTAACTGCTTTCTGCCTGTGGATGCCTTAATATTTACAGACCTTAAACAGTTGCATAACGTTGACAGCAAAAAAATATATAAATCACTGAATTCAAAGTGAAAAGTATGTTGCTCAGTCTGTACAATTGAAAGAAGTGATGTCTAGACCGTGTACTGCATGACAGTTACAAGTAAACTCTGTAATAAATAATTACATTTAGCAGATGTTTGTTTGGGTTCTTTTTTTTCCAGAACACCAGCTCAGTAACTCTGCCAGAAACACTGCTCTTTGTTTCAACCCTCGATGGAAGTTTGCATGCTGTCAGCAAGCGGACAGGAGCAATCAAGTGGACCTTAAAAGAAGGTGAGCAGAAGGTGTCCTCATATGCTCTAATCAGTAACAGTAAGAACAGTCAAATCAATTGATAATTCAAACTGTTGTAGGGCCTGGTAAATACTTTCTTTCCTATTTTCGCTCTTGTTCCAGAATTAAGCTACAGTGTTTCTGGAGTCATGTACATCTTCATGTTTACACTTAAAGATTTTTTCCAAGCTTATGGTTGGGTGGTTTTTGCCAGAACATTTAAGCTGTAGTGGTATAATTGGTAGGTATTTGAACTTTATGAGCATGAGTGCGCTATAATCAAGCATAAACAGAATAGATGTCAAATGAGAGTGTCAGCTGGTGGAACTGATGGCAAAAGGCTTGCATGATTGTGTCTCTGGACATCTTCATTCACTGGTGCAGTGGATATCATGCAAACCTCAGGTCTTTCTTCTATGATAGGCATTTGGGAACAGCACAGCTTTTAAAAAAAGAACTGTACTTGCGTAAAAAAATCCAACATTGCTCAGTGACTGGAAGTGATTTTGTAATTGTAGTTACTGAGCAGAGAAAGCTCTTTCTGCCTTCATGGAAAAAATCAATATATAGTACAAATTTGTTTTAGTGGGACTGTGATTACATATGATAGAAGTGATGATAGCACTTCTCTTCACTTCTGAAAATAAACTGGAAAGCAGGTCAAATGGGAAGGAGTCATAGTGATTGCATCATTTTGTCCTCTATTTTTAAACCTGCTCTCAGTTTAGTCGGTGAGCTGAAATGGTAGGAAATGGACTGTGCATATCCATGCATGTCTACAGTACAAACCAGTTGTTCATATTTATGAAGCCGTTCATATTTGAATGCATATCTGCCAGACAAAAATTTAGCTTCATAAATGAGCAAAGAATGCTTTTGTAGCTCTTCTTGGAGCGAAAAGGGGTGAGCAAGTATTTTCTCAAAGAATCTTGATTAATAGGTGCAATTACATTGTCTTCCCTCTCTTCTCTTTAGATTTAGACCTCTCCTTTCCCTGAACAGGCTTGAACAAACAAAATGATCAGCCTCCTCCTTCATTGTTGCTATAGGCTACCATGGTATTAAAAGAAGCTTTCTGATTTTTGCTTGTCATTCAACTGACATGAACATACACTGCCTAGTCCTGTCCTAGAAGGATGTAATAACAGGCTTTTGCATGCAGCAAGGCTTAGTAACTGGGAAGAGGCTTTCTGAGGAAGAAGTGAACGTGCTTTGGCAATGAAGGGTCTTGGTCACAGTGTATTGCTCAAGGAACTTCCCTTGTTTAAAAAAAGTTGTTGCAAAACTGTTGTTGGTACAGTAGAACTGACAGACTGGGCAGTCTTATTTTGTAGGACTTATTCTCTGTTGCTAACTATGTATTACTCTGTACCTTACGTACGTGAGGTATGTTTGCTTGCTTTTTGTAAAGCACTTACTGCCCATTAGTGTATTTCTGTGTAATAGAACACACATGGGTCAATGTAAAAATCAAAGTGATAGTTATCATTCTGACAAAATGCTTCGGGGGGTTGACTTAGTTCTGTGTCCATGGGACAAGGGCCTCTACATATGAATTGGTGAATTAATTTGTAATTGGAGGGATTTAATTTAGTTCTGCAAGACTGTGCTGTTTGGTGGGAAGCCCAATAAAGATACAACAGTGCTGGAATTGAACAGCCCATGAAAGTCCTGGGCTTATTCATATCCTATGAATAATGCAGAATTCACTATTAATGTTAGTATAGAGACACAGTTGTGCACTTTTGATGACAACAATATGTTTGTATTGCTGCAGAGAATTACCTGATGGGAAGTTGCAAGCAGTGTTCTTGCAGGTGCCGTTTTACCTTGGTTATCTGCCAGTGAACCATGTGTTGTAGTTCATATGCTTTGAGGAGCTGTGGAGATCACCTGAAGTACTGCAATGGCATTCAACAGGAAGGGAGGGTTTTTTTACTGCACTTAAGCAGCAAGGTATTTAACAAAGGACAATCCATATACATTTTATTTTCACTGGGGGGGGGAAACCCAAGGCAGGGCTCATTATCAGGCAGTACTTACACAAATGAAACTCTTGCCAGGTGTGGTTTGTTTTAATTTGTATTGAAGATTATCTTAGGTATGCAGAGTAAATGAGCTAGTGGTTGTCACCACAATGGTGTGTTTGAGTTTCCTGCCTTCATGTAGTGTTGTCAAGAAAGGCAGTCTGAATACTTGTGTTCCCCATAAAGTAAGCAAAAAAGTAATAGGACTCTCCGTTAGTTCAGAAATAAAGTTTTTTTGTCTGCAGTTACATATTCTGAGATTGTTGACTTATTTACTGGGGGTATTTAATACCTTAATTTCCTGTTGGCTTCAATGGAGCCTACTGTTTGACAGCTCTTGGGGTTTTTCTAGTAGCCAGGCGACTGATGCTGCTTGTTCCCTGGGTCTTGGAAAGCTGTAATGGAATTGAAAAATATGCATATAGAAAGATGCTGCACTTGGTTTTTCCCCAAGTTTCTGAGAGACACCTTTGCTTCTCCTGTGACCCCACAAGACCACAATGTATTGAAATGCATTCGTTTGGAAGAACTTTGAAAAAGTGTGGCACATATTTAAGACTAAGGCTCTTCACGCCATCTCTGATCAATAAAGGAGCTGTCAGTTCCAAATGGCAGTTTGATAAGCACTAGCCACTAGCAAGACACGTAGTGATCATCCTCAGTAAGATTACTCAGGGTGAAGTCTCTTCCCCCAGACTGCTGGAAATGAAACTTCCTTTGTAATTTCATACAGACCTGTTTGAAGAGTGCAGGGGCACAGCACTTTAGGTTTGCTTTTACATACAGGGAAGAAAGTAGACTGTGATAGAAATGGTAATAAGAAACTTGTTAGTGGGGCAGAATCCGGAGAATGCTCTTCTTAATGTCAAACTTTGTATCTGCAGTAAAGAATGATTTGGAGACTGTCCTGTTCCTTCACATCTTTGTAAAACTCATCCTATATATCTTTGTTAACTCAAGAGCTTGGGTTAATGAGCAAAATGTTGAGCTTTGAGAGGATAAGAATATAGTGGTTTAAAACTACTGTTGGACAAAATATTTCTCTGTTCTTCTGCAGTTGCTTCTGAGTGTCCTTTTGTATTGTTCAAAGTGATTTTTTTTTTTTTTATCTACCAGCTCCTTTAAAGCTTTTTCCCAAAAAACTAATTCCAGGTAATTTGTCAGAAGAACATATAGAGAGATTTGGGTCTAGATTTAGAGCCAGCAGAATTTTTGTTATGATCTTCAGTTCTCTGTAGCAATCAAAGACCAATGTCCCACAATCAGTTTAAACCACTTTGATTTCTAATACATTACTTGTAACCGGTGGACTTCAGTGGGCTAGTCATGATAATACAAAGATGATTAAAGACTGTATCTATTAATGGTATGCAGTATGCATATTTTGAAGAGCAAATCTGAGATCTGTGGGTCCTGCTCTAACAACAGTGGTTATTCACAGGAAAGAAGAAATATCTTTGTGTGTAGCTGTAAATAAGGATTGTTAAAATAAAGCAACTGTAGACCTGTACTCTTCAGCAAATTCCATAGGATGGTAGTATCATGTTAGTATCTCTAACATTATTTACTGTAACTGCAACAGCAGGCAAGGATGACATGACCTTCAGCTGGCCCATTAGCCGAAATCTGATGGTGGGGCCTCAGTTCAGGAAACCGTTTTTTCCAGCTCTTTCCAGTGGGGTAGCAACTCATTTGCTGTTTCAGAATCCCCCACTTCTCCTTTTTGGTCATCAGTTCTACCTAAGGGCGCATTACAGCAATGAAAATATGCAACTCTGTCTTCTGCAGAAGACTTGGTGTTTGGTCAGAGGGCTAATTTTATCTTATCATGTGTTTGTGAAATACAAAGAAAAGTAAAACACATTATATTTAGCATTTTGGTTATAGTTTCAAATATTGTGTATATATATATGTGGCTTTTTCCATATATATATGCAAAATATGGGTTAGAATTATTTCAGAATAACCTGAAGCATATATATACTTCTGCCCACTCACAAGCAAATGATAGAGGCACAAATATTTTCTGGCCATGATGCAACTGAAACTGTTCTGGGACATGTGTCTGCTGCCGAGTCAGATGGGAAGTTCAGGGAAGCATAACTGTGCCAAATAATTTACAAAGTGACTGGGCAATCATTATGTTAACAGGTTTCTAATAGCTGTTTTAGAATCATAGCATCATAGAATAGTTAGGGTTGGAAAGGACCTTAAGCTCATCCAGTTCCAGCCCCCCTGCCATGGGCAGGGACACCTC